>VDFB02214180.1:0-23163 GCA_007258455.2 Sequoia sempervirens
GGTTGATTGATTAGGATTGATGGATTTGATGATGATAACATTGGTGAGGATACACAACAATGCAAGGATAGTGTTAAGAAACACGAGGATTGGAAAGGATAACCCAAAATGATGATGGGATTGATGATGATAACATTGTTGAGGATGCACAACAATGCAAGGATTTGATTGATCAGGATTTTGAAGCTTGGTTTTGGAACAAAAGTTGTTCTAGATGATTTGATGTGACATTGATGTGCAAATTAGATGCAACTGATATTGATTGTTTGGATTGATGTTCGATGAAAGATGAAGCTTGATAAGGAATGTCTTCTCATCAAAATGTGCCATGGGCTGGTGATTTGGTTTTTGCTCACAAGTGGTGGACCAATTTGATTTCACATTTTCTAATGTTCAAATCACCACATAAGTTGGAGGATATATATCAATATTTATTCCTAAAGCAAGATGTAAATATTTTCCCCCAGTGTCTAGCAATGTATGGAATACCATGGGTGGATGCTTGGATAGGTGTATGGATGGAGGGATATGGATTATCTTGTGATAAGATAAGGTGTTCAGATAAAGCATGCTCATTTGGATAATGCTTCATGGCTCGGATAATGCTGGGTAGGATAGGATCAATGAAAAGCGGTCCATGTCAAGATGTCTACCATAAGCAAGTGTAAAGTGTACACCAAACTTTCATCAAGATCAAGATAACTTGAACCATGGATGTAGATGGATAAAGATGGATTGGATAAATGGCTTATGGATGAATGGATTTATTATGGTTGAGATGGATGGAATGTTGGATTTATTACAGATGGGATGAGATGCTTCCATCTGAACTGGTGTACGCAAATGCTTGATTCTACATATGACGCCTGTTTGCCAGGTTTTCATCATGGCACCTGCCCAAAGCGCCACCGAAGTGGTTTTCACTAGAGGACAATTTTTTTCTTTACTGTTTTCAATCCTTTTTCTGATTTTTTTGGATTTTCATATTTTTTGATTTTTTGTATTTTTCTATGAAAGATTTAAAGCTCATGCTGAACCACCTAGTGGTGTTAATGTACATGCCCTATCATAATGTGCCATCGATATCTGCTGAAGAAGTTGTTTTGCTAAGATATGTGCACTTGAATACAAATTTTGAGATTCTGTGAGTGCAGCCGTTGATACGAGTTGACTTTTTGCTTTGTGTTCACATGTGATAGAGTTCCTTTTGAATCCTTATGATAAAGAATTAGATTTGTAATACATTGTCAATGTGAGAATTGGATATCATGCATGGAGGAGTGGATGGTGGAGTATGTTTAGGAATAAAAGATGGATTAGTTGATAGTTTGGAACCTTTGACTCTCCAAACTTGGGAAGATGAGCAATGATGGGTGGATATGGAAGTGTGCATGTAATGAGGACCAACTGCTATATACTTTGTACGTAGCTTGAGAATCCTTCTTTTGCTTTTGTGGACATCTTTGATGGATAATTTTCCCTTTCTTATTTTTCCCCATAGTTTCTTTGACTAATGGATTTTAGTAGGGATAAATCTTTCTTTGTATTCTTTGGTATCCACTTGTATTTGATTTTTCCATTGTGATTCTCTGCTTCTTCTGCTTTAATAACGTTCTTCATACTTTGATTCAAATCTTTCTTTTGAAATTGGTCCCAATTCATGGATGGGGTGATGGGTGGAAGAAGATTCATGATGTGACTGGTTGTAGCATTGGCATCGGTTTCATCATAAGGATTCTTCGTGCTCCCTATGTTGACGTTTTCTTGAGACGAAGTTTCCCCCAGTATGGTGGTAGTAGCAACTTCATGCTTTGATTCTGCTTGTTATGAGAGCTCTTGTTTAGAACGCATTCTCTAATAAATGACCACCGCAGATGATGTTATTGGAATTTCTTGCTCTGCTAACTTTGAAATATCTTGTTTTGTCTAACCTGTTTCTTTGAGTGGATAATGTTGGATATCTTTATTCATGATGTCCTTTGTTTGAATTTGGGATATATCTACTACTATTGACAACTCTTTTGACTGTAGGAATCAATAACCTGCTCTTTTTGTGTAATAATGTCAGAAGTAAAGGAATCTTGTTCTAAATGAAGATCGCCTATGTGTCCATCCATAGAAAGCATCTCATGGGTAGATGGAGGAGTATGTGCTATGTGGATATGATCATTTTGTATAGATAGGAGAGTGTCCATTAGATCATTGTAGTATCTTGGAGATACAAATTCTTGATCTTGAATGATTTCAAAATTGCTTTTGACATGATTTGGATCAAGTTCTTGACATGGGTCAATTTCAAAGGATGGATTGCTTACAAAGGGTTCTCGGATATCTTCATTAGGCATAGGAAGTGGCTCAATATCATCTTGATCTTTGAGTGAATTTTGATCAAGTGTTGAGTTGAAGATTCCTTCAATATCTGTAATCATGAGGTCGAAGGATGTCAATATTTCTTAGAAAGGATCATTGCTAGACTTTGGTGGGAGATGTTGATCATGCTTTGGAATAAATTTTTGAGATATGTCCTCTAACTTATTAGATGATGTAGAGACTTTTCAACATGATCATTGGTCGATGGATTGTTGATTATAGGATCAAATAATGTTATCACTCCTTGAAATAGATCATTCTCAGATATTGTTGAAGGATTCTTATCATGATAAAAAAGTGACTCTTGATGTATGTTGATTTGATCTTCAGATGAGGTAGAAACATCTTTCATGTGCTCATTGATGGATAGGTCTTGATCATGTGATCGTTGACTTGGATCGATACATGGAGTCGTTAACATTTTGTGGGGATTTTGAACAACATTTGCTTGTTGGGCTTGGTATTTGGCTTGAGCTTGTGCTTTCACTTGAGCCTGGGCTTGTGCTTGTTGGGCTTGTAGTGCGGCTTGGGAAACTTGAGCAACTTGTGAAGCTTGTTGAGTAGCTAGTTGTGCAACTTGTTGGTTTTGGTTTTGTTGGAGTGCCTTCTGATAAGCAGCCTATTGAGCAGCTTGCAACGCAATGCTGTACTGGTTTGATGTGTTTGGTTTGGGTGGTGGTGGTGGCGGAGGTGGTTTTGGAATAGTGCTTGTTGTGGTGATAAGAGGTATCGTCGTATTGATGATTAGGATTTGAGTGGTGGATGGTGTGATCGATATGGTTAATCCTTGAGAGACCATGTTTTGAGGGATGATAGATGATGTGTTGGTTGCTTGTGCTATGGGGATGGTTTCCATATGTTGTTGTGATATCGATGGCAAGGGAGGAGGATTTGGTATGATGCCTTGATTGATGGTTAGGGGAATGTTTTGGATGAGCAGTGATAGCGAAGGTAGCCCCAAACCAAGAGGTGATATGGATGTTAATGACAAGGGTGGGAGTGGTGGGAAAGTAAGTGGCATGCTCCCTTGGGGAAATGATGATGTTTGATCAAAAATGTCCCTTGGACCAAATAAGTCACCTTCTCCTTGTGAGGTCATGGGGAAAGAGGTTTGCGGTGTTGCATTAAATGATGATGATGATGGGTCATTGTGAAAGGTGAGGGGGACATATTGGTGTGATGGATTTTGAACAGCATTCGTGTGATTTGCAAACATATCTATCCAAAAGTTTACCAAGTGTGGATTTGAAATGTTTATCTTTAGTAGGTAAATTGAGATGTAAGTTCAAGTGTTTAGAAACCTCTAAGGATTTGAATCCCAAGGGCAAGCAATAACACATGAATTTGGTCAATTGTATTTACCTCCTAAAGGGTTTGAAATTTTGATGATGATGTTTAAGTGTTTGTTTCCAAGATGTTTTCGAACAAGAAAAGCATTTTGTAACCAAGAATAAGTACAACTCTAAGGATATGAAAGGAAATATTTGTTGAGTCCCCACTTGGACAAGTCCAGCTACGCTTATCTTTAGCGAATGGTTAGATGCTTGACCCCACTGGCTACCCTCCACAGCACTCACTTATACGGGGAAGCCAAGCATCAACACCCATGAAACTCCCATGGCATGCTTTCCATTTCTACTAAAAGATCGTAAAATTGTGGGGTGGCTTCAAAACAACCGTAAAATTGTCAATACTATGATGAAACTCAATCCTTCCCAATATATGCTTGAATTGGAAAAATAAGGGGCTAAACTCCCTTCCGATTTTGATGTGAGCACTATTGTGGAACAACCCTTTGGAATCATACCCCCAATATCATCCACACCCCTAATTTCATCCACACCTCCATTTCAAAGCATCACCCAAAGCATCCCCCAAATCACATCATCCATCGCTCCAACGCAACCTATCATCAATAAGGGGAGCACATTTCTTAATGCACTGCAAAAACATCCCCTTGTGAACAACCAAGATTTTGACGCTAACACCATCTTGGGTCAATCTGTTCCACAAAACCACCTACACCCATACGTTCCTCTCACTTTTCATGATCCCAATGACCTGTCATCATCATTTCATGTAACACCTCTTGACACACAAACCTCTCTCCCTATGACCTCGCAAGCAGAAGGTGGGCTATTTGGACCAGGGGGTACCTTTGACCCCTCATTATCATTATTTCCACCACTTCCACCTTTTCCATTGACATCCACATCACCTCTCGGTTTAGGGCTATCTTCATTACCACCACTCATTCAAAACAACCCCCCAACCATCAATCAAAACATCATACCCAATCCTCCAACTTTTCCATCAATATGGCAACCATCCAAGCAACCCAAGCGATCAACACACCATACATAAACATGGTCTCTCAAGGACCAAACACATCAATTACACTAAGCATATCAATCGCACCATCCACTACACAAGTCCCAATCACCAATACAACGGTGCCTCTCATCACAACAATGAACACCATTCTGAATTGGCCACCACCAAAATCGAACACAGCAAACCTGTGAACCAAGTTTCCCAACCTGCAAAAACACAACAAACAATCAATATGTTAGATCAAATGCATGGTTAGAAGCATGATTCCTCAATAAATTCATTTGAAAGTAAAAGAAGAGGAACAAAATGAAGAACACAATAAAATTGAAACAAAATATCAAATCCTATTCTAAAACCAAACAAACTCTCAATCTCTTGAGGGAGTTGGTCCCAATTTGATGTGAAAATTGACCATTTCTCAACTCCAATGATGCAAGCTTGATGAATGTTGATGAATGATCCACTTTGATGAAAAATGGTGAGTGCTTCAAGACCAAAATCTGCATAACCTAGCTATAAATTTGAAAATGTGGATGGAGATTTCTAAATATTTGAGCATTGTAAGTTTACTCCAATTGTGGATGCTAGAATGAGGAGATTAGCCTCTTATTTATAGAATGAGAAGATGGATGAATGTCCAAAATAGAGCAATGTGGGACTAACTTTTAACCAATGGAAAAATGCCACATGTCATCATGTGAATGGATAGAGGATGTGCAAGTTTTGAAGAATGTGCAAAGAGGGGGGAGATTCAAATTCAAAATATGGCTTGAAGGATGAGGTGAAAGGTGAAGCAAATGTACATGGCTCAAGAAAAGGACATGTGAGAGATTTTAAATTCTTTGTTGGAAGGGACAAGTCCTTTTGGGGGGAGATTTCAAATTTGAGGGATATTCCATCTTTGATGCCTTTTTTGAATGAAAATGGGAGATTTATAAATCAATTAAATTGATTTTCATGTGCAAGTTGCAAAATCTAGAGGATTTGAGTGATTAAGATTAAATTAATCAAGATTTGATTAATTTAAGAGGAGATTAGGTGATTTGACTATTTGATTTAGATTTGTGGATTGAAATAAATCAAAAAGAGATGAAAATGATTAAGACGGAGTTAAATAAATATTTTGATTTATTTAACCAAAGGGGGTGATGTTAGATTAAATTAGATAAATGTTTGATTTATTTAATTTAATTAGATGAACTTTAGAGATTTAATCAAATAATATGGATTATTTAACTAAATAAAGATAGGAAGATGAAATGATCTAGCTAATTACACAGAGATAATGATTTAATTAAATTGAGGGATTTATTTAATTAAAAGGAGAATTATGATGACTTTAATTAAATAAGGCTATTTGATTAAATGTTTAGATAGAGGGATAATTCAGGATGAGGCGATGTTAGTAGATCAGGATCGAGTGCACGATATCAATCTATATATTTTCTATGTCTACAAAACCAATATAGCATCAGTGTTGCAAGCAACTTAGCAAGCTACCTATCAAAAAGCTCTTCAACAAATTCAAAATCAACAAGTTGCATAGCTAGTTACTCAGCAAGCCACTCAAGCCACTCAAGTTGCTCAAGGTACAAAAGTTTCCCAGGTGGCATAGGCTGCCCAAAAGGTGCAAGCTCAAGCTCAAGCCCAATACCAAGCTCAACAAGCACAAGCGCAAGCTCAATACCAGGCACAATTGCAAGCAGCCCAACAACAGGCATATCAGCAAGCCTTGCAATAGTATCAAGCACAACAAGAAGTAGCATTATTAGCCCAACAACAAGCCTTGTTGGCTCAACAATAGCATGACCAACAACAAGCGTTGTTGGCACAAAAACAACATGACCAACAACAAGTGTTGTTGGTACAACAGCAAATGCAGGCGTATCAGCAAGGCTTGCAATAAATTCCCACCAATACACCCAACACCCCACCAATCACTCAAATGCCTCGACCACTTTAAAACACATTTACTCCACCCCCAGATCCATAAGACGATGTGACAACACAAATCAAGTTGCTCTCACAACAAGTACTTGATCTCCAATTAGGGAAAACCACGAAGACACCCAACAACTTGTGTCCCTATCCATTTGATAGGAATCTTGCAATGGTACCATTCCCCAAGGGATTTGAAATCCCCAAATTTGACAAGTACCATGGGATGAGAAACCCTGAAGATCACATCAGGGAGTTCCAAGTACATTGCGTGGAGGTTGCATATGACAATACATATCTAATGCGGCTATTTCCTCAAAGTTTGGTTAGCCAAGCCATGGAGTGGTTCTCTCGCTTTCCTCCTGGTATCAAAAATTTCCAAGAGATAGTAGACGCATTCATGAAAAATTATGCCTTCAATATTGGTATGGATGTCAGTCTAGAGGAACTATCAGCTCTCAAGCAAGCTAAGGGGGAATCATTCTCTTCCTTCTTGCAAAGGTGGCAATCTAAGGCCAACAAAAGCAAATGGGCCATGCTAGAAGATCAACAAGTTTGCACCATCATATCCAATCTTGAGAAAACCTTGGCATTCCATCTCAAAGTGCAAGGTATCACCACATATGACCAGTTGATCTCCAAGGCACTCAATATCGAACGAGCCCTTATTTCACAAGGAGTGACACCCACATATCAAGAACCTCAAGAAAATCGCCCATCCACCAGCTATAACGAGAAACCTTGCACATGGGCGAGGAACAAAAATTTCATGAATGATGGTGCGGTGGATGCCAAGGTTGTAATCAGTGCTCTGAAACAAAACACACAAACCTACCAACAACTGCAAAACAACAATCGAAACAATGTGCAAGCTAATGTAGTATCACAAGAAAAATTGGCCAACAATTAGGTCAACAACCTAAATAATCAAGGGGGACCACCCCCGCGAAACAAAAATCCCCCCAAGTAGAAGTACACCGCCCTTGGGGAACCAATTGAAGCAATCATGAGGAAACTGATAAACGAAAATCTCATCAAGATTCCCACTTATGAGAACTATCAGGAACTCCAAGTCAAGCCACCATGGTATAATGGAATCACCTTTGTGACTTTCACAAGATCAAGGGGAACACCATGACCAGTTGTATGAGGTCAAAAAACCTAATCCAAGACCTCATTGATGACAAAATCATAAATGTTGAGCAGCTAGTTGGAAATCATGATTTGAAAATATACACAAACTCGATGTCGAACCATAACCAAGGGAACAACCGTGGAAAACAAAAGTATGCTAATGTGAACCACGTGTATGACCATGTTGTAGCATCTCTAGAAGAAATGGTCACTATCATTAATATCAAGGGAAAAGCTGATTGTGGAGTCACCACACGCGATGGCAAAGTCACCATCACTAGACCATCATAGCCACCTAGGGCATCTACCTCAAATCCAAAATCTATCCCTAATGGCTACAATGTCCTAGACCAACAGAAAATAATTCTCACTCAGATCTCCATCATGGAGTTGCTGAAGATATTGCCCGCACACAAAAAAATTCTAGAGGAAGCATCGGCTTCATCTACTGTCCCTGCGGATCTAGATGCTGACCAGTTCCAAGCTATGGTAGAAAATATCACCACCCCAAGGCTCCTAACATTCTCTGATTAGGACTTCCCCTCCCAACCATCTCATAATCGTGCTCTTCACCTTGAAGTCCTGGTTCACAAAAATAAAGTCAAAAGAGTCTTGGTGGATGGAGGTGCAAGACTTAACATTTGTTCCCTCAAATTGATAAAAAAAATTTGGGATTCTTAAAGGATGCCATTGAAAAGGGTAAAGGCATCACAATCATAGCTTATGGTGATCAGGAAAGAGTGTCTCAAGGCACTATCCATCTCCTGATCCAAGTAGGGCCAGCCATTATGGAAACAACATACCAGGTCCTTGACCTTGATTTACCCTATAACATTCTCCGAGGGCGTCTATGGATCCATGGGATGTAAGTAGTCGCTTCCACCTTCCACTAGTGCGTTAAGTTCCCATACCAAAATCAGGAGGTCACAATTTATGGTGATCCCAAGCCCTTCGCCTACTGCAAGAGCTTGGAAGCAAAATATTCAAAATCCCCCAAGTGTCGAAGAATGATGAAGGCCCCACCACTCTGTATATAGACCCAGCTACATTAGCCTCCACTTTTGAGATAAAGACACAGGTCATCCCTGATATATCTGAAATCAAGGTCATAATCTAAGACAATGGGTGTGGGGATTATAAAATGAAGAAACATGCTTTTGTAGTAAGAGAGTTACCTCAATCTCCTCGGTCCCATGGGAAACCCCAGTTAGCTGAAACATCATCCCAAACTTTCAGAGAAGATCCTGTTAGATTCAGAAGATGGGGAGATCTAAGTTGGGAAGTAGTAGACAAAAGAGACATATCAAGCTTATTGTACCAAGATGAAAGGCCTATGCCTGACCTATCCATGAATGATAGCAATAAAGGATTACAAATGATGCTTGGTATGGGTTATGATAGAAACAAGAAGCTTGGAAAGAATGACAATGAGCTTCTAGTACCTCTCATTCTTGAGATGCATATAAGAAATCTTGGCCTCGAATGTACTCCTCTGAGGGTGACCATACTTGGCAGAGGTGCCTCAGTTAGGAAGGTTAAAACCCCATCTCAGCTATTAGCTTTTTCCCTTCAAATACCACTATCCACGAGTCAAGTCATAGAAAACTTTACCCTTGGCATGCTAGATATGAGTAGTAATGACGAAGATCCCATAACTAACTTGCCTATGCTTTTCAAAGATACCTCCCTACTAATGATTAGTACCTTGTCTTTTGAGACCAATGACCATCAAACCCATGAAATAAACCTAGTCTACCCCCAGCTCATCGATTACAACCAACGAGGACCGCCAATTCTGGACACTTTCAAAAATAATGAAGCACTCTCAGAATTCATGGGACTAAGGGATACCATACCATATGGAGACCACAAGGTTGGGTTTGATATCATACTGGACACACAGGCTTATTACGGGGAAACAATTGAATTCTTCAGTCACAAAAATGAAAAACTAAGAATAATCTCCAGGTCCTTGAGTGAAAACCACACTACGGTACTCTCTGACTTGAAAAAAGAAAAAATAAAGGATGTATCCAATGGTGAAAACCTCTATGAGGCACTAGAGGATGAAGGATTCAATCTTCCTCCCAATGTAATACATCAAGAGAAGTTAGCAGTATTAGTTGAGAAATGCAATCTAGTTAACTTGGCGACAGAAGAACAACCACACATAACATTCTATGCAGAGTCACTTCTCACAAAAGAGCAAGAACTTCTAGCTACATTCCTGAAGGAAAGAAAGAAAAACTTTACATGGACCTATGCCAACATGCCCAAGCTTGATCCAGAGGTTGTGGTCCACCATCTAGCAGTTTACCCATAAGCAAAGCCCATCAAACAAAAACTTAGAAAAATGCATCCCCAAATAGCATTATTGGTCAAAATGGAACTGCAAAAGCTCCTTGATGCAAGGTTCATACGGTCGATCAACTATCCATAGTGGGTATCAAATCTAGTATTCATCTCAAATCCCACTAGGCGCATCTGTATCTACACAAATTTTAGAGACCTGAACAAGGCATGCCCCAAAGCTGACTTCCCACTTCCCAACATTGATATGATTGTAGATATGACCGTGAGACATGAGATGCTTTCATTGATGGATAGATTCTCTAGGTATAACCAAATCATGCTAGCCAAAGAAGACCAACACAAAATGGCTTTTACTTATCTGTGGGGGACATATTGCTGGAACATGATGTCGTTCGACCTAAAGAACGCTGAAGCAACATATCAAAGGGCCATGACATTAATCTTTCATGACATGATCCATAACATTGTGGAGGATTATGTTGATGACATATTGGAAAAATCCAAGAAAAGGAAAGATCACATACCAGCTCTAAGCTCCATCTTCGACAGATAGGAGGAATACAAAGTCCACCTTAATCCAAAGAAGTGTGTCTTTGACGTACAATCAAGGAAGTTGTTGGGATACATTGTGTCTATGAGAGGAATTGAAATAGATCCTACTAAGGTGGAGGAAATTATGGAGATGGAGACACCCAAGACATTGAAACAGCTAAGAGGCCTATAAGGTAGGCTCCAGCCAATCTGTTGGTTCATAGCTCAATTAGCAAACAAGGCAGTCCCCTACTCTCATCTACTCCACAAGGGGGTAGCATACAAGTGGGATGAAAAGTGTGATCAAGCCTTCAACAAGATCAAGGAGTATTTACTCACACCACCTGTCCTCATGCCACCAATCCCAAGAAAACCTTTGATCTTATAGATATCAGCAATAGTGGCAGCTCTCGGCGCTCTCCTAGCATAGCACAATGAAAATGGAAAAGAGAGAGTTATCTATTCTATTAGTAGAAATATGGTGGGCCATGAACTGAACTACATATCTATTGAGAAATCATCTCTAGCAGTTGTATTTGTAGCACAAAAGTTTAGGCATTACATGCTAGCCCATCAAATAAAACTCATCGCAAAGATAAATCCCCTTAAGTACTTGCTTTCCAAAGAAACACTTACAATGCAGACAACCAAGTGGGTCATGATCCTCACAGAGCATGATATTGAGTACATGGAACATAAGGCCATCAAAAGGCAAGCTATTGTAGACCAACTAGTAGAGGCACCAATCTACTCAGAGAATCCCCTTGTCTCAAAATTCCCTGATGAATCAATCTTCAATTTAAGTGTAGTGAATCATTGGAAAATGTACTTTGATGGATCCTACATGCAACATGGATCGGGGGTAGGCATCTTCTTCATCACCCCACAAGGGGATTACATTCCAAAATCATAGAAGATGGTGTTCCCTTGCACAAATAACATTGCATAATATGAAGCTCTTGTCATAGGGCTAAGAATAGTAGTGTAATGGCAAATAATGACACTTAAAGTCTACATGGATTCACAACTCATGATCAATCAAGTAAACGATGAGTATCAAACAAAGGATGACAAGTTGACCCCATACAAGAAGTTGGTGGAAAGCCTTAAGGAATTCTTCATTGATATCTCATTCAAGCAGCTACCAAGAGAAAACAACAGAGCAGTAGATGCAATGGCTACAATTGGATCACTCCTAGATGTCCCACACAATGTTCCAAAGCAGGAATTTCTCATAGAGTAGCTTCTCATGCCCGCATTCGAGGTACTGGAGTCCAATTTTTTGTGTGAAATCGTTGGTCCCGGTGATTCCTAGTACCATGATATATACACGTATCTAATAATAAGAGTCCTCCTAGTCAACATAATCCAAAACCTCAAAAGAGCCTTTGTCAAAAAAGCATCTCGTTTTGTCATCCTAGGAGATACCCTTTACCATAGAAGCATTCAAGGAACCCTGTTACATTTCTTAAATGTTGAGGAGGCATTAACCGCCTTAACCAAGGTACATAAGAGCATTTGTGGTTCACACTCGAGTGGAATGACCTTGGCCAAGAAATTGCTGAGGATGGGGTATTATTGGCCTACCATGGAAAGAGAAGCACATGATTATGTTAGAAGGTGTCTACAATTTCAGCAGCATGGGGACCTCATCCATGCACCAGCTCAAGAGCTCCACCTGATTGTCACACCATGGCCCTTTTCATAGTGGGGGCTCGATCTCATTGGAAAAATTACACCTACCTCATCTAGTGGGCATAAATTCATCATCACTACCATTGAATATTTCACAAAGTGGGTGGAAGCCATCCCCATGACATACATTACTGGGAAACAGATATACAAGTTCATCTTGAACTACCTAATATGCCGCTACGGTGTCCCACAAGCCATTATCTCAGATAATGGGACACCATTCAAAAATCAAGATGTCCATGACTTATGCTACAAATTCAAAATCCAACATTGCTTTTCCACCCCGTATTATCCCCAAGGAAATGACCAACCTGAGGCTACAAACAAGACCATTCTAAAAATACTCAAGAAAACAGTCAATGAAGTTAGCCATGATTGGAAATTTTAATTAAATCCCACCCTCTGGGCCTATCAAACAAGCATCTACACACCCACAGGTGTCACCCCCTTTTCCCTGGTCTACAGATCAAAAACCATATTACCCATTGAGATCAAGCTCCTATCACTGAGGATATCATTGCAAAACCACATCACAAATGAAGAGTATCAAGTTTCATGACTAAATGAGCTAGAATTGTTGGACAAGTGGCATATGGATGCCTTGAATCATCTACAGGTCTATCAAAACTTCCTCAAGGGGAACTACAACAAGAAGATCAGGAGCAGGACCTTCCAGGTCAGAGAACTTGTGCTAAAGGAAAATCAAAAGAACGTACCCAACCCGGACAACAAAGGAAAATTTGAACCCAATTGGTTGGGGCCTTTTATCATCACATCCAGTTACAAGTCAGGGGCATATTAGTTATCAACACCAGAAGGTGAGCTTCTATAGGATCTCATGAACAACTCCCATCTCAAAAAGTTTTATGCTTAATCTTGCAGGGTGTAAAACTGAAAAATACAAAAAAATCAGAAAATGTCCTAAAAAAATGGTCACTCTAATGAAAACCTAGAAATAGGAATCTTAGTGACAACAAAAAATCAAAAATCAAAAATCCAACAAAAAAATAAAAGGATTAAAACAGTAAAGAGAAAAATCGTCCTTAGTGAAAACCACTTCGGTGGCACTTTGGGCAAGTACCTTGGTGAAAACCTGGCAAATAGGTGCCTTGTGTAAATAAGCACCTTCCATCCACTAGGATCTCCATGGCTTGTTATGCATCATCCATCCACCCAACCATTACACTTATGTCGCATCACTCACCTGCACCTGCATCATAACTTGGTCTTGTGTCTGCCTCATGATCCCTCCTAGTACTACTTGGCCCATTCTTAAGGCCAGTTTGTCCTGCCTTTATTGAAGTAGTTTATTGCATCACACTAGGGGCATGTTCTCATCAGATCAAATTCGTGTATATTCTTGAAGTCTTCCCAAAATCAAAAAATCCAAAAACATCAAAAAATCACAAAATCCCAAAACATATCAAAACCCAAAAATAGGTCAAAAAGTCAAATAGTCAAAAAAAAAGTCAACTTGTCAAACTACGGGTCTCTGAGCTCTGAACATAGGCAAGTTTGATCTTTGATCATCCTTAAGACACTTAGGTCAGTCCTTTAGGAGTCCGTCATAATAAACTGGCAATCCATTTGTTCATATCTCATCAATAATTGAGTCTACATCAGTTGAACTACGTGGTCTTTGCGTGTATAACGTAGGCAAGGCTAATATATTGATCAGCCCTCGAGGCCCCTAGGATAGGTCTTTAGGTTAGGTCTTTGGTCAAAATCTTAGAAAACACCTAAAAATTGGAAATTTTGAAAATCAAAACATTTGAAAAATATCAAAAATACCAAAAAACAACCTCAAAACATTTCAAAAAACTCCAAAAAACATCCAAATATTTGAAAAAATCCATCCATCCCATCTCTCTTTCACCCACAATAAACATCACTCATAATAAATCAATTGTCATCCTCAACCTTTGGTGAAACAGTCGGAAACAAGTCTAGCAGGTTAAAAGTGAGAACTCAAACGTCAAGGTCTCAAGTCTAGGTCAGTATGTAAACAAGTTGGTCAACTCTTTGTGTCAATAGCCTATCATCCAATTAGTCCCAAATCAATCATCTGATATCGTCATGTCCTATGATGCATCCTTCCTACAATGGACATCAACATCAGGCATCACTGTAGTTTAGTCTTGGCTAGCGGTATGAAGAACATTAGCTTGTTTGTTTACTTTATCTTTGTCTTTTGACTTATCTTATTTGTGCTCATTCTGATGACCTCTCGATGATGTCCAAACAAAAGGATTTAGAGAGAAAGGAATGGGGCAATGATCATTATCTTTTCATCTGTTGTGCTTGTTGGATATTTGTATAATATAACTTGGTCACACGTGCTTTTTTTAGGTGTAGGAAGGTGTTTTAGATATCTTGTTGACCACATAGGAAGGCTTGCCTTCCTATGTTTTGGTCTGAGATGTTTGGAATATTTGAACTGCATTTTGAATAAGGTTTCATATGCTAGGTGTGAATAGGAGTACTCCTATTTGATTATCGAGTCAAAGTCCATCACACTAGGTGCCACGCCATCCTGGTTCTTTATACCTTGATGCATCATGCCTACGTGTGTTATCAAACATAAGGTAAATGGCCCTTTTAAAGTCCCAACTCCTTCGTAAGCAGATCATCTTCGTCTTCATCATCATTATCATCTTTTGACTTGTTGGAGTCTCTTACTTTCTTCTATCTTCTTTATGTGCTAACATGGTACCATGACAGTTAATCACAAATCATCAACCCCATTGCATCCATCCTGCATCCATAAACCATCATCATAATATATATCATATCATATAGAAAACATTAATCATCTCTCATTCATTTCCATCATTATAGATCAGTTATTCTAAGCATCTCATAAACCATACATAAGCATAAAGGAAACCATCACATAAGCATTATTAACTCACATCATTGTCAAAGCATCTATTACATCATCACATATACATCATAATATAACTCATTTACATCCATTATATAACCATATAACAATGCATGCATATCATCCATTTGCATTATCATAACATAGACATCATATCATAAACATCATTACATCATCATTAAATACATCATCTCATAGACATCATTATAAAATGCATCATCGCATCATATCATGTGCATCATATTAACATCTGTAAATGCATCACCATATCATACATGAGAAAGATAATGAAAAAAGAAAAAGATTGCATCTCATACATGTTATCATCATTATCCATTAAGCATTATAATATAGATCTATTAGTTTAAGCAATCACATTTGCATACATCATCATTAAAAGTACATAGAAAAGATACTGAAAAAGAAAATGCATCCATAAATCATTGCATCACATCATAATATCATACATCACATCACATCATCATCACATAAGATAGAATCATTGCACCGCATATAGAAAGTAAGAACATTGCATCATGCATAAATAAAATAAGACACATCATATCAAATCAAATCATCTCATCTCATATATATCATCAAAATAATACACTGTCATGGTACAAATCAGATCAAGTGTGTATCAAATACACAAAGTACAATCACCCACAGGGCTATCAAAAACAAGCTCATGAAGCACAAAAGGAATCATGTCTCTGATCAAAGGTGAGCTAGCCTTGTTGGCTTCCCTCGCCCTTGTTGGCCTATCTCTCTCCATGAACCTCTAGAGGCCGGTACCCTGTCTGCTGCAAAAAATCTAGGACCTGGGACGCTCGGGGCACAGCCTAATGATAATGTACCCTATAATAATCAGCCTCTCGGATTGCCTCCCTATATGCTCGCAATGAAACTGAACTCCAGGAGGAGGATGCAAACATGCTCTCGAGCTACTATTTGTGGCCCATCTCATGTGTTGCTCTAAGCTCTACAGCCTGTCTTTGTTAGACATCCTGGTTTCGCTCTATTCGCAGTTGGTCTCTCTTTGTTTTCAAAGTAGCAACCTTTCCCTATATCCCCTAGACTTGTGCCTATAATTGTTGTATACAAGCATCTCTTTGATCAGGTGGAGGTGACAGTGGTGGTGGTGGTGGAGGTCCCTGATCTCTTCGAGGCGGTTGATCCGCCTGTCTATCTTGCCTTCCCTGGTCCTAATCTCGCCTCAGCTGATCTTGTTGTCCCCTGCCCCCTGGCCCCGACCTCATCCTGCCTCTCTGCCCCTGGCTCTCTGCCATGTCGATGGTGTCCCTAGCACTGTCAACCTAAGGGATGGCCTGAACCAATATTTGTACACCTATGTAGTCCCTGCATCGGCCTGACCCTGATCATATGGCCACATCCTGGCCACCAGGTGTCTAAAGAAATCAATGGCCTCCTGGACTAGAATGTAGCAGCCCCATGAAGTCTCCCTCATAATACACACAAATATGGCACACATATTGGTCATCGGGTATGTCTTGTGACTCACCAAACTATCTCTAAACTCAGCCAAGCAAGTACCTCTCGATCATGGTGTGCTCTCGGCCCTACATCAATCTGTCATTTCTAGTGAAAAATAGTTGTTGGGCGTCATCATACCATGCTAGCCATCCAAGATACGACTGCCATGTGAAAGCTCTCATGTCATCAATGACCCTCCTCTAATGAGGGATCCTGACCTGTCCTGTGAATGTAAAAGAGAGTCCTCCCCTGTATCTCCAGATGACTAGGTCGTCTAGCTCTATATCAACCACTATGACTCATGGGTGGAGCACAACGATGTGCTCCCAGGCCCAGATATGGAGAAGTGTGACCCTGACCCTAATGGCTTTATCGTCGTAGTATGCGAACTCATCTAAATCTTGATATAGAGAGGCCAGCAGTACTGGTCCCCATGCAAAGCATACTCTCTATCGCACCATCAACTCCCAAGCGAGCCCCCATCCTGGACTAAATATCAGCCCCACCGATCTAGTGCAATAAGCCCTAAAATGATAGCTGCAATGACCAAGCGAAAGGGTGACACGTTGAGCCTATAGCGCTCTAGATCAATTTGTCCCTCATAAAGGATGATCTCATCAAGGCCCATCATGTTGTAACATGTGTCTCTCCCAACATCTACATCATAGATTACTCACTCTTCATGGATAGGCAATCGAAGAATGTGCCACACGTCCTCCAATGTCACTGTGGCCTCACCCATCGGAAGGTGGAATGATGACGTCTCACTAAGCCATCGCTATGCTAGCACTGCCATTATCCCCAAATGCGTCCTCACCGACTGTGAATATGCAATGTACTAGAGTCCAATCACCCCTAGGTGCTCCTAGAGTCGCTCATGCATACCAACTAGTATGCCAAGTATGGAGAATCTCTACTTGCGTGAATGAAGAATCTTTACCTCCTCCTGTATCAGGAAAGTCACGGCATCAAGTTTCATAAAAAATTAGGATCTTGTTCAAAGTTTTCGCAATTGAAACAGCAACTGCGTCGATGTTTGCAATTGCAACGCAACTTGAAAGTTCTAAACTACATCGCTGGAAGCTCCAAACTCCCAAACTCCACCGCCATGGCACAATTTGAGTGAGCCTTAGTTTGACCCTAAACCCAAATTTTCAAAGTGGCCCGCCGCGACACTATATTCATATGCGGGCCAGTTTGGAGTTTGAACCCTAACTCCAAACTGCAATGTCACGTCGCTATTCGTGACAATGACGCAATTTAATGTCGTGTGGCACTGAAAAAAAGTTTGTAGCGGCACTATACATGACCACTTGACCAAAAGTTGACTTTCTAAGCTAATAAATGCACATGAAAGATGAAATGAAAGTCAGGGCAAGTTGACTCACTGGTAGTCTAGCGCCAAGTAGCCTTCAGTACACTCATACTCGCTTCGAGACATATCATGGAAGTGGTCGTTACACCATCTCTCGTGGGGGTCAAAGCTCAAATCATAGAAATATTAAAAGGCTATGTGTGCAAATGAACTAGAAGTGGCCCCTTAAGGCCTATTTAAGCCTGAAAATTAGGGTTTTTGACCCCGTTTAGCCGTCCACCTAGGGTTTTGGACCCCTAATCCCTTTTTCGCCCAACTAAGGGTCATTTTGCATTCTTTTTTGCATTTTTTCACATTTTTGGCATCTCAAAGCCTTTCTAGACCCGTCAAGCACCTTGTCCTCTTTTTTTTGCGAGATCACCCAAAAATCAAAATTTTCATTTGTTCTCTCTATATATCGTTTTTCTCATCGGGCAGCAATGGGGCAATTTTGAAAATTGGAAATTTTTTGAATTTTGATCAAGATTTATTCTTTGAACCAACGTAGCAAGTACTTTGCTTCAAAGAGGGGCAAAATGTAGACATGGAAAATATACCGACACATTTGATCCTAATTTACTAACATCATTTCGTCCTAAATCATCTTCTTAACTAGTCATCACCTTTCATCCCTTAATTGAATAAATCAAATTTATCTAAGCAAGTCATCATTTCTTGTTAATTAAATAAATCAATCAATTTTATTTAATAAACCTTATTAGTCTCTATTCAATTAAATAATCCATTTTATTTAATTAAATCTCTAAAGTCATCCTATTAAATTAAATAAATTAAACCTTTTTTAATTTAAGCTAACATCATCCCCTCTTTAATTAAATAAATCAAAATCTTTATTTAATTAAATGTAAATCATATTCCTCTCAACTTTGATTTAAATCAATCCAAAAATCTAAATCAAATTGTCACATCAACTAATCTCCTATTAAATTAATCAAATCTTGATTAATTTAATCCTAATCACCTAAATCCTGTAGGATTTGCAACTTGCACCAATAAATCATTTCTTTGATTTAATAATTCTCTTAATTACTTTCAACATGGCATAAAAAGGGAATATTCCTCCAATTTTGAAAATCCCTCCAAATGGATTTGTCCTTCCAACAAGGCATTCATTTCCTCTTACATGTCCTTGTGCATTGAGACAAGTGGCATTTAATCCATTCATTTATCCCTCTAACATGCCATTTCATAAATTTTAAATTCCACCTAATATCATTTATTTTTCACATTAATCAAAATGTGCTCAAGCTTCCTCCATTCACATCTTGACAAATGGCACTCAGCCATTGGATGTTGAATGATCCCACATTGCTTCATTTTGCTCATTCTTACATCTTGTTCCTCTATAAATAGAAGGCTTTCCTTTGTATTTGGGATCCAGAACTTAGAGAAAAAGTTATCATCTTCACATTTAGAGCAAATTCATCCATTTCCATAGAATTTTCCATCATCATAGCTAGGTTATTGCAGATTTTATCAAGGAAGCACATTGTTCATCATCATCAAGTGGATCAATCTTCATCAAGCTTGCAAAGGAGTTGGGAAAGGGCTAATTTCCACATCAAATTGGCACCAATTTCCCCATGGGATTGAGAGTTTGCATGTTTAAATAGGATTTAATTGCTTTTCTTGTTTTGTTCTTCATTTCTTTCCTCTTTTGAACATTGTAGATGAATTTCATGGGGATCTTCGTTCTAACTTGCATATGGATCTAATATTGTGTTTGCTATATTTGTGCAAGTCTAGGGTTCGAGTTCACACCTACAACATTCAATCATACAATTTACACAATATGCATGATAACATCATTCAAGAATGGCAATAGCAGAATAATATTTTCTTTAATAAAAAAGTCATAAGGCTATACAATGATATATATTGATAAAATTATATACAATATATCCAAAAGATTCATACAGGCTTACTATAAAAGAGCCATATGGACATAAAATGTCACATATATATTGATAGTACAAAACATATGTTCCAAAAATGCTACATAGGCATACAACAAATGACCCAAATACATAGTCATTTCCCTCTAGGGGAAGGAAAAAGATCATGTGCTACCTTAGAAATTCGATTAGATGGAGTGTCGATTGGCTCTCTTGTCTTTTGAATAAGCTCACTAGACCTCCTCTCTAGACTCCTCTGGAGTTGCACTTGATACAATAAAAAGTATAGATGTTAATACATAGAAATTGAATTATGGAATAACATAATAAAATATAGTCACTTACCACATACAAATAGTCATCATGCACATTTTCAACATTACCACATCCATGATTTGGAGTGACACCCACCTGTAGCAACCATGAAGATAGAAATTAAACTACATGTACAAGTATCATGAAAATTTTCAATAATAGACCATAAAAGAGAAAATATAATGTCAAATCAACTAATCTGTTGCATACCTCTCTCAAAGGATCAGAACTGGCTATTGCTACAGCAACTCCATGGTCCATCGTGCCACCAACATCACTAGGGTTGTCTAATGTCAACAACTGAAAATGAAACAACATATCTAATAGTCATATAAAGAAGTTCAGGTAGTCCCTTTATAACTGTCATAAATGAGCAGCAAATGAAAATGAAAAGAGCAACAATATGACTGTCATAAATGAGCATGAATTAAAAATGTAAAAGTGCAATAACTTCATAGATAAAAATGCAAAAAATTCATGCATCATGAGTGCAACAACTTTTGAAGGAAGCTAGTCAAGAGGCTTGTTTTTATGTGTTTTATCTTATTCCTAAGTTGCAGGGGCTAGAGATAAAGTTTACATGTGCAATACTTCACCAGTAGTCTGAAATTGTGGATGTATCAAATAGAAAAGTTGACAAAAGGCATAGAAAGAGTCATGAATGATGTAAAAGTATGATTGAAATCACCCAAATAGTGATGTAGGATTGTTGAGAAAGGTCCCTTAGACCTATGGTCCAAATTTTTTGCTCATATTTGTTAGTTTGATGCAAATTTTTGTGATTGTCCCAAGAGGGAAAATTATGCAGCTTAAAGTTAAATGTTGCAAGCAATGAATGGTCACGTTGTTGGACATTACTTTGGAGTGTTCCATGATCATTTTTATTTCAAATCAAGCTTTATTGGTATGTGGAGACTGATCGTGTTATACTGTACACTCTTCATGTATCCTCGTCGGGGTCCGAGGCCGGGCTGGGCCTCGAGTAGGGGTTCGAGGGCGGCAGCCCTCGAGAAAAGAAAAAACTAAGTTTGTAAAACCCTAATTCTGGAAGCTTCTAAAAAAGCTTGTTATAAGCAGTTTGGATGGGGGGTTGTAGTATGGCATTATTAGCAAAATTGTAATATGTTTTACACTAGATAATAAAATCATTGGATGGTTGTAGTTTTGTGGATGTAGCTCGGATTGGGTGAACCACGTTAAATTCTCTGTGTTTTCTTGTTTCTGATATAAATTTTTGTGTGTTTTATTGGTCAAATCTGCATTTAACTATTAGATATTTTCCTTCTAACCCTAACAAGTGGTATCAGAGTGGGTTGTGTTCATTTATCATCTACAGGAAAGTCTCATGGTTGAGTGGGAGTCTCACAGTTAAGTGGGAGCAATGGAGGATGAGGGTAAATTGAAGGTAGATAAATTCAATGGGTAGAACTATCAATTATGGAAGATGCAAATGGAGGATTATCTCTATCAAAAGGATTTATGGAGGTCGTTGGAAGGAATAGCCAAGAAACTGACAATAATGAGTGATGAGGATTGGAATCTTCTGGACATAAAGGCACTGGGAGCCATTCATTTATGCCTAGCACAATCGGTGGAATTCAATATTACAATAGCAAAGACAACTCAAGAGTTGATGGAAACCCTAGCGAAGTTATATGAAAATCCTTCTGCTTGGAATAAGGTATTTCTTATGAAGCATTTATTTAATATGAAAATGATAGAAGGTGGGCCAATTGTTGATCATTTAAATGAGTTTAATATGGTTACCAGTCAATTAACTTCTGTAAATGTAAACTTTGATGAAGAAGTTAGGGCTCTTTTGATTATGTATTTTTTGCTTGAAAGTTGGAATAGCTTGGTAATGGTTGTTAGAAATTCTATTTTTGGTTCGAATACATTGAAATTTGATGATGTTATTGGTGTTATTTTGAGCAAAGAACTTCATAGGAAAAGCTCACATGGAACATCCACATCAGATAATGTTTTGAATGTAGAAAGTAGGGGCAAACCAAAGGAGAGAGGAAACAATTCTAGAAGTCGTGGGAATTCATGAGGAAAATCAAAGGACAAAAGGTCCCAATCTAGAGACAAGAGGGATTGTTGGTACTGTGGTAAGCCAGGTCACTTAAAGAAAGACTATTGGTCTCGAAAAAATAAAGGAGACAAAAAAGAAGGAAATAAAGAGGAAAATGTGGTAAGTAACAAATCTGATGAGGATGCTTTGATTCTTTCCCTTGATAATGTTGATGATTCTTGAGTGTTAGATTTAGGGGCTTCATTTCCTGTTACGCCTCATAGAAGTTATTTTCTTGATTATTTCCAAGGGGATTTTGGGTTGGTTAATTTGGGAGATAACGAACCCTATCAGATTGTTGGAAAGGGAAGAATCAAGATTAAGTTGCAAAATGGGAATCATTGGCTACTACATGAGGTAAGGCATGTTCCAAAGTTAAACTTGGAAATTTAATTTCAACAGGGCAACTAGATGATGAAGGTTGTGTTGTTACATTTAGTGATAAAAATTGGAAGGTTACAAAAGGTGTGAAAGCAGACACCTTATATCTTTGTACAGGTCATACTATTCCTTCTACTTTAGCTATTGCAGATAAAAATCAATGTTTAGGAATAGTTGCTATAGTTCAATAGGCAGAAAATCAAATAGTTATTATGGATTCTGAATCATCATTGTGGCATAATAGACTTGGGAATATAAGTGCAAAAGGTATGAAAGTACTTCATTCAAAGAATGTTTTACCAGGTCTGAAATGTGTTAATATGGATTTATGTGAAATTTGTGTGTATGGAAAACAAAAGAGAGTTAGTTTTCTCAAGGAGGGGAAGCAAAAGAAAGATGAGAAATTGAGCTTGTGCATACGATGTATGGG
>VDFB02214181.1:0-17306 GCA_007258455.2 Sequoia sempervirens
GAGGTTACAAGAGGAGAAGCTACTGATCAATATGGAAAAGTGTGAATTCATGAAGGAAGAACTAGTCTACCTTGGTTTTGTCATCTCTAAGGGAAGTTTGAAGCTGGATCCTTCAAAGGTGGATGCTATTCTTACTTAGCCAACACTAAAATCCATGGGAGAACTCATGGAATTACAAGCTTTATAGAAAGTTCATCAAGAACTTTAGCCAATTTATTACTTTTTCAATCTTGGACTTTCATCAAAGGGGAGTAATAAAGGTGGTTTTCTCTTGGACCAATGAGGCTGATAAAGGGTTTGAATATCTGAAAATGAGAGTAGCACAACAACCTATACTTGTGCTCCCTGATTTTGATAAAGTTTTTACCATTGAGTGTGATGCTAGCAATCAAGCTATAGGGGTTGTTTTGAGCCAAGAAGGTAGACCGGTTGCATTTTACAATGAGAGGTTGAATGAAGCAAAGAGGAAGTATTCTTCCTATGATTTGGAATTGTAAGCTATGGTCCAAGCCCTCAAAAAGTGGAGGCACTACTTGTTACCTAAAGAATTTTTTGTTTATACTGATAATCATGCCTTGAGTTTTTTGAATGCACAGGACAAACTTAGTCATAGGTACATGAAGTGGGTAGAGTCTTTGCAAGCCTATAATTTCACAATAAAGCATAAGAAGGGACAAGAAAATAAGGTGGCATATGCTCTCAGTAGAAGGGCACTTGTAGTGCAAGAGATCCAACTCCAAAGCATGGGGGTCAAAGCATTGAAGGATATGTATCATGAAGATTTAGATTTCAAGGAGGTATACAATGTTTATGAGCAACATTTGAATTCTTTTCATGGTGAATTCTCTAACTTTTTATTGCAGAATTGTTTGCTCTTCAAAGGAAACCAATTGTGTGTGCATAAATGCTCAATGAGGGAGAATATCATAAAGGAGAAACACAGTGGGAGTCTTGGAGGTCACTTTGGCCTTGACAAGACCTCGGAAAAAGTTAGGAGATTTTACTATTGGCCAAAGTTGCAGGTGGATGTGAGAAGGTATGTGGAAGGCTACATAATATGTTAAAGGGAAAAGGGAACTTCATCAAATGCAAGACTTTATCAGCCACTTCTCATTCCCAATAGGCCTTGGGAGTGTGTGAGTATGGACAAGTTTGTGTTGGGGTTTCCTAGAACCCAAAGAGGTTTTAATAGTATCTTTTTGGTAGTTGATAGATTTAGTAAGATGGCACATTTTCTTCCTTGCAAATGCACCAACGATGCATCTCATATAGCAGGTCTCTTCTTTAAGGAGGTTGTTAGGATACATGGACTACCTTTAAGAATTGTTTCTAATAGGGATTCTAAATTCATTGGTCACTTTTGGAGGACCTTGTGGAAGAAAATCAAGGAAAAAATATGTCCTTTAGTTCAGCATACCATCCACAAACGGATGGAAAAATAGAAGTGGTGAATAGATCATTGGGAAACCTCTTAAGATGCCTTACCAAGGAGAATGGACAAGCTTGGGATTTGATTTTACCTTAGGTTGAATTTGCATATAATGACTCCATGAATAGGAGCATCAGTAGAAGCCCTTTTGAAGTAGTCTATGGCATGCATCCTAGAGGGGTCTATGAACTAAGAGATCTACAAGGAGTTGCTAAGATAATTTCTCAAGGTGAGGACTTTGTTGTTACAATTAGGGATATTCATCAACAAGTGAAGGAAACCCTTCAAAAGAATGTTGAGAAGTATAAGGAAAAGGCATATTTAAAGAAGAGGAATGTCCAATTCAAGGTTGGAGACGTGGTCATGGAACACTTGAAGAAGAAGAGACTTCCAAAAGGAAAGTATACCAAACTCATGAAGAAGAAGATAGGACCTTGCAAGGTGGTCCACGAGTTTGGCCAAAATGCTTATGAAATAGAGCTACCTCCTGGGGTGGCAATCTCCCCTATCTTCAACATTTATGACTTGTATCCTTTCAAAGCTTTTGTGAATGCAAGTAATGGAGCAAGTACAATAGCAATGGAGGATGAAAATTGGGTGAAGGAACTACCCCCCAGCCAACCTATGACTCTTGAATGCATCCTAGACACCAAGGAGACAAAGAAGACTAGAAGGAAGGTTTACAAAGAATACCTGGCCAAATGGAAAGGTCTACCTGAAGAGGATGCAACATGGATGTCAGAAAATGATATTAAATAGCATGGAACTACTATAGAAGACCTGATCTCAAAGAGGACTTGAGATCTTTTTCTTGCTTGGGAGTATGGTGCAGGAGCACCCATGGGTCTAAGGGACCTAGAATAATTTATGTTTTGTTTCTTTTTTTATGGATGGAATAAGGTCTTATGGACCATTTCAGTGCTTTGTAGTAGGTCTTCTAGGTTTTTGGTTGAGTTTTTGGTCTTGGTGACCAACTTCTTTGTACAACAAGGTCTCCATCCTCCTTTGTAAGTCTAGTGCATCTTGGAAAAATAAGGAAAAAGGATGCCTTGCTATATCTAGACACCTGAGGGGAGTCGCCTTACTTTTTGACAAGGTTTTAAATTCCTTTGACACATTTTGGAAGGCTCTTTGTGGTCGAGTTGGTAGAAGTTGCTCACATTGCCTTAACTAGGCAATTAGAAGTCAAAGCATGAGATTAGTTGTTTTCCAACATTTCTCTTTTCAAAATATAGTTGCAAGAAGTTTGAGGGAGTTTTTAAGACTTCAAATATTCCTCTCTTGGTCGAGGCAAGGTTGATGTTGATGTTTTGAAGAAGTTTCAATAAGAAGTTTGTTGTTTTTCCTATGTTTTTGTGAAGAATTTGTTGATCCCGTACTTGGTACAAACTGTATGTTCACTTTCATGCTCCAAGCCCATAATGGTTGGATAGGTAATTGAATAAGCTTTCCTTTGGAATTGGATTGGTGATATTTCATTTAGTATCAAGGGAGCTATTCCAATTTCTCTATCGGGTGGTCTGAAAACCCTTAAAATCAGGGTTTTGGGTGAAAATTGTATATTTCTTCCATTCCCACACATTGTAAAATTGCTAAATCTCAGTGGGATGGAAGATATAAGGTTGTACTATCATTTACTCAATTTTTTGGAGAATGATAGGCTCATTTTTAGTTGTGCATGAATTTTGGCTTGACATCTCTTTGCGGCAAGCATAATTGACAAGCAAAAAAAATGAGTTTTTTCTTGATTTTGAAGAATCTGTTTAAGAAGCACATAGGAATGGTAGAAAAAGGTGTGGAGAACCTATAGGAGTCTGAATTTGGGCTTTGGGGTGAAG
The DNA here is from genome assembly GCA_007258455.2 of Sequoia sempervirens. NCBI lineage: Eukaryota > Viridiplantae > Streptophyta > Pinopsida > Cupressales > Cupressaceae > Sequoia > Sequoia sempervirens. The sequence goes on from VDFB02214181.1 coordinate 3,268, forward strand.
GGGAGAGCCTAGATAGTCAAGACCTAGGTGTAGGTCTGTGAATTAGGCCTTTTGGAGCAGCGGTAGAAAGGGCCATTGTGAGTAATCATTTTGTGATCCAAGGGAGAGTTTGGAACATAAAGGAGATACATCACCGAAGTCAGGCCATAGGTTTGGTTTCTTAACAGTCTTCCTTGTGTTTTTTATTTTGACTATCCTACCGGGCAAGGGCTGGAAGCCTTAAGAGAGAGTGAGGTCTAAGTCACCATAGTGATGGGTGTTTGTTGAAACCTAAATGCTAGAGGGTTGTTAAACCTTGTTTTGACTTAATGAGACATGATCCAAATGTTTTCAAGCTTTTTGAGTGGTCTAAGTCTTGAACACTATGTGTGTGGGGTTGATCTCTTAAAGAATAGTGGAGTTTAGGACTCATGAGAGTATTTGAGAGAAGCATTTAGTGGGGTGACTTTGCCATTTGTGATTGTGAGTTTCCCTTCTGCTACTGCATCATTTAAAAACATCTGAGCTATTCCATGGTGTTTGTGGTGGTGGCAAAGTGCTCTTGATGCGAGGAACTAAGTTGTTAAAAGTGAAAATTTGAATTAGTTTTAGAATTGAAAGATTCGAGCTCTTTATCAGTTTTGCTGAATTCCCATAATTGATGATGACAAGGTGTAGGATCTTATGGATGCTGGTTGTAACATAAATATTGGTTTTGGTTATTTCCTAAATTGGCAGTGGAGTGAAGCGTTCCTTGGTGAAAAGATAGAAAAGTGGATTTAGTGACTCTGATAGGTTTCTTGGCCACCTAAATCAGTCATTTTGTTGATAAATAAGATATTTGAAACTTGAGGATGATAAAATATTGAAATAGGTTAGCTTATGGTGCCTTAGTTTACGGCCGACAATGAATTTGATAGAAAAAGAAAATTTTAGATTGTATTCGAGTGATCTTCGCTCTTGATTCAGGGTGGATTTAGGATGTTGGTTTGGGAGCACCTAGATTAAATGATACTTTTCAGCGTTTTGCAAGGGATGAGTGTTAAAATTTGTATTGGTCAATCACAAGGTCATGGAAAATGATGGCAAAGCATGTTGGGTCTTATGGTCTTATTTGAGATGTATTTAGGGATTTTGGTGATTTCTAGGTGGACAAAGTGGGAAGTATGAGCTGCAATAATGCGTTAAATCAGTAAAAGCTCAAGAAATCAGGCATATTAAGGGTTAAAAGGGGTAGTTTCAACCGATGGAAAGATAGTTATGGAAAAGTAAATATCTTTAAAAGGCATGTAAAGGAAAGAAAAAGTAGAATTTTGTGTTCTTGTAATTAGATTTTGAAATAAAAATTCCTTGTCTCTGAGTTTGCAACAGTACTCTGGATTGTTTTGTTTTCTTGTGTTGGTAATTTAGGAACACCCAAAGTTAAATCATAGTGTGAATACATGTAAAGAGGAGTTATTTTACAATTTCAAGAGTTGGACTTGGTTAGTTTTAGGAAACAAAAGAATAAGAAGCAATTTTCAGTGCCTGATAGAGTCCTTTTAGAAGCAAGTTTGAGAGTCCAATAGGGTTTTCTTCACTACTCCACCAATGTAGGTCAAGAAAATTGGTGGATCAGGTTAATGTTAGGACGTTTTGCATGTTTTGATGATTGTAAGTGTAGGGAAAAGCAAGAATACCATGGCGGAGTTGCTGCTACACTGGAAAATAGAGGATTTTCCTACACAAAGTGATGCTACAGTCATGGGTCATGAATAAATAAAGTGTGCAAAGGCTTGGAAACAATGTAGAAGTTATTGGAAAACATAAACAATCATGTTCCAAGTGGTGGCCAGAGAAATAGAGGTTTGCAAGAGTATTTTTCACAAAACCCTCCTTGATTTTTGCTTTTACACCCTATAAACGAGGGTTTATTGGATCATAACATTTTCATGGTTTTCAATCCCTATAAATGGTTAAATATTGAGTTATAAGACATGTTGAATACTGTTTTGAGGTTTTGAGTGATTTGGAATGGTTTTGAAGGGGTCTCCTTTGTAAAACAGGCCTAATCTATTAGCCTTTCTTCAAAGGACAGTCTGAAATTTGATGATGTTCTTTATGTCAAACATCTAAGAATTTTGATATGTTGTGATGTGATCGAAAGTGTTTCTAAATGTACATTGAGTTTTTTAATAAGCTTTGAGATAAGAATTTAACTACCCAATTCAATGGTTGATAGACCTACTAGAGGAATATGATATTGTCTAATCAAAACAAAGATGTTTGTTTAAACAATGGAAAGGATGATATTGAGTGCTTGGTTACTATCAAACTAATGATATTATTGATGTTACTAAATTTGGTTAAGGTGTATAAGACATGTTTGGTGACTTTGATGGTTGGATGGGTGAGTATTATGAAGCCTTTTGAGAAAATTGGTGATTAACCACAAGATGATAATCAAGATTCTGTTGTAGCATGAGTTTGTAACCTATAAATAGACTATTGCATTCAAAATATGGTGAGTACAATGCTTGATAATGGACTGATAACAATGAGGTATGGTTTAGTTGATTTGTTGCATTGGTGAATAAATGAAAGGATGAATTGTTCAAGTGTCAATAATTAGGTTTATGTTTTTTTTATGGTGGTTGAGAATGATATGAATCTAATTGATTAAGTCAAAGTTTTCTTTAATATGGTTTTTTCTTTGAATGAGTCAATTGGAATACTGATTAGTGGAATGATGAAACAAATTAGCCTATGGAATGCCCACAAGAGAATTTGTGTGATTTTAGTTGAATGAAAAGTAGATTTCTGATGAAATTATATTTGATATTCTCATGATTCTATTTGGGATTGAAATACCTTGAAGAAATGATGTTCATGGTGTTTGTTGGATGCTCTGCATCAGATGTACCCTAATGATTGAGTGTTTTGATATGATGCTCTACATCACTAACTGCCTTGTCTATGCTATTGCTTACTATTATGGTTTCATAGATTTTTTCCAAGCATCCATAGTTTGTCGTGTTGGTGCACCTTTGCAAGCACATGCCTCCATGTGAAGTAATTGCATCATGCTGCTTATGCTGACTTTCTAAACAACTATACTGTACAGTTGAAATTTTGCCATCTATCAACATCTAGTTATTAGTTAGATTTAGAGTAATGCTTTGAATTTGAATGATGTGTAATGTAACGTAACCAACAATATAAATATAAACTACACAAATCTATTAAGTAGAATTCATTAGTTAAGTTCTCTTTATTATATTACCTTCGTGTACGTTTGAGTAAATTCATTGGCACTAGGTGTTTGCTTGACTACAATGGCATGTTCAACTTGTCCAAAATCATGTATTAAATACCTTTCACTTAAAACAATGCTATTAACATGTGACAAACATAGTGTTTACTAGTTACATACCCCCAACGATAGGTGTCATAAAATAAGTGGATTGGAGGATTGGTTATTATCCAGTCTCATACTGTGACCCTGCAATTTATTAAAATAATAAAAACTAAATTAGTTAGTCATGCGTTTTAGAGTCAAGATTTATTAATTAAGATTAAATAGACATACTAATTTAACCCGATTATCAAATACCCATACGATACAAAATTTCGTCGTCCTCTCCATCCCGTCTGCTATATGGATCATGTGCCGCGGCCTCCTGAATCCTACATAGCAACATCTGGATCTGGTAGCAACCTCTGGATGTCGGTGGGTATAGACAAATCACCACGAATTGACACATGGGTTTGGCCACCACCACCAAGAACTCCCTGAATTGATACTATACAATGAAATAGTATGATGGATGACACTTGGTCAAAGTGTTGTCGCCTGTGTCTCTATGTTAGCACTCTGCCTACGTGGTTTAACAATGTGCTCCACAAGCGGCCTAGTGAAGGTGTCTCCCTTACCACCAGATCCGGTTTGTTGCCTTGAGGCCTGTCCTAAGCTGGGCCCCACACTCCTTGGGCTCCTCATGTCAAGTAGTTTGGGTTGGTTCAGTACAGAGCTCTGTGGTTTCTAAAATGTTGTGGGACTTCCTTGAATTTGTTTGATGAATTGTCAAGAGACCAAATTGCCACCTATCATAAAAATGGTTCCTAATCTCTTGTTGGTGGCACCAATGAATAGGAAACCACTTCTCATTGAGGCTAAGATTTTGATTTGTTCTAGGGTCAGTGAATAGAGAGCACAAATCACCTTTAGTAATTTTTAAATCTTTTACTTGTTTATATGATAGTTTATCTGCATAATATGCCCTAGTTGCTTGCCTCCTATCTTTCCATCCCGTTATTTGTTGGGTTATTGAATCTACATTTTTTAACATCTCTTTCATTGAATTTTCTAGTGTCATTCTTTCTGCAGTTGAAGCATTTGGATCACTCCAACTATTGATAAGATACTCAATTTGATTTTTGTTGTTTTCAATTTCACTCCTCTAAAATTTTATTTAGTGCAAAGAGTGTTGAGTGATTGGTGGGAGGTTGATTTTGTTGAGGAGGTTGCTTGTTCTTCTTTGAGAGTTTTGCCGGGATTTAGGGATTATTGCCTCTCCTACAAAATTAAAAAAAAAAATCAAATCAACCTAAAACAAACAAAATCAATAACTGAAACTAAAGAGAATTCAAAACAAGTAACAACAAACAACAACACACTTACCTCCATACACCTCTTAGTAGGTCATGGTGCCATTTTTATGAAAAAGAAACTATTGAATTTTTGTGGTCTGCCTCCTCCTAGATCTGAGCACAAAATGGGGTTTGGTTGTGAGCAAAAAAATAGAAGAGAAATGAATAGCTTTCACTTTTTTTTTCTTTTAAAATTCCATAACGCGAGCACGTTATTATGCACTCGTGTTATGGCATCTTCAATCCTTTTTTGAAGTTGGCCACAAAAGTGTAACCCAACTTCATGCACCCGCCCTAACAAACATTAATACTAATATTCCTTAAATCCCCTTGTACCATTGTGAATTGTCACCCTTGAGAATGTCACCTTATGTTTTGTCCCCTCTTAAATTATTGGACCTAATTGAGTATTTAATTTCCTAAATTATGCATTCTATGGCCCATTTTTTACAGTTTCCAAGGAATTGCAAGAGGGAATCAATTGCATTTATCTAATACACTGCCCCCAACACTAATTGTCCTAGAAAATAGGTTTAGAATGCTCATGACATGGGCATGAGTGTCCTCCTATTTTCCCTCCAAATTGAAATATGTTGGTTGCGACAATTTAATATTTGAATCTCAAGTGTCCAAAGTTGGCCATCAAGATTTATTTTTTGGGAAATTGAATAAATACCTATAAATACCTAGTTATTGCATCATTTCAAATCTATCTAGGAAGAACAAAAAAAATATTGGAAAAATTATGATCAAGAGCCCATTCAAGAGCAAGTCAAGAGCAACATTTTCAAAGCTTTATTGCAGCAATATAAGTTCCTAGCATCATGTCAAATTCCATGTGATTTTGTGTGTGTTCATGTTATCCTTGTTTTGTGAAGGCCAACACCTTTGTAGGTCTCCAAGAAATTCAAACATTCAAGCAATCAAGAAAAGAAAGATCCAAGTCCTTGAGGTTATGTGCATGACTTCAGTCCTTTAAGGAAGCTATTGAAGGGTGGTGAGTTGCAACACTTTGTGATTTCATCATTCCTCCCTTTCAATTATCCATTTATCATTGGCATTTCCATTGTGGAAGTGGAACCACTTACATGGGGTTTGATTGAGACAATCCCCTAAATGGCACAAAATGTCTTCTTTGTGAATGTGCAAATCTCAGGTTTGAAGAATATTGAAAGGATCTTGAATATAATTTATTCATTGTTGCATTCAAAACCATACACCTTGTCAACCCATAGAAACCTAGTTATAGAAATATCTAACAGTGTTTCAACAGATTTGCAAGAAGGAATTCGAAGCTTAGATTCAATTTCAGAGGACTGCAAAAACAAATCCAATAAATCTATACAAGGACACTCACGTCCTGGGTGTGAGTGTCCTCCAAAATTAGGCTCAAATTTCAACCACAAGTGCACAATTCCCTGCTCTGTGCCCCTACTCTTCCCTACTCAATTGTCTAAATTTTCTTGTGAATTTATGTTTTTTGTATTTGCATCAAAATAGTAAATTGCACTATTTCCCTAGTTAGATCATTTCATTTCATCATTAGGTCCTTATACATAAACCGCTTGGGGCTAAGTAAATTATGAGAATATTTTAAACCATTAAAGCTACCAATTTATGCATAAAATATTTATATAAATTGATCTCCATAAGGCCATGAGGCCGTACAAAATGTCATCAAAGTGTCATAAAATTCCATGAGGCTAATGTATTATCTCACAGTCTACAAAATATCATCGATACATATAGCCACACCAAAAATGTTATTTTTGTGTCATGTACAGGTATATGAAATGTATTTATCTATGAATATTGAACATTATTTCTAAAAAATTGGGCCTTCTTTTGCCTTCAACTATACATTAAACCTCATCACTTGTAATAGTCGATGTCTTGTGTCATTCTAATCTCCTGTGCTCCTCACTATTTTGTACCCAACCTATACATACAAAATATAAAATTAGATATTATGCCAAAGTCAAAAACTAAGAAAATGAATTAAAATGATATATATATTATAAACACACTTACAACATATGGTAGTCTTATTCTTCTTGCCTACCATGCTCAACATCTTCAAGAGATGTTTGTCCTCACACAAGAGTGTTTACATCCATCTATAACATAACAAAGACATTTATCAAATATTTTTGATAGGTCTACTAGTATCAATTGACACAAAATAAACATTATTAAACATATATATTCAAACTCGTACCTGAGTTAAGCACATTGATGATGAAATTGTTGTGCTAACACCAAATTCCAAATTTTCTCTTATGCAAGGAGGTGTTACTATTGTATTCATCAACTAAACAAACAATAATAGATTAAACTCAAAAGTTCACAAATATATATAAACAACAAATTTTAAATTTACAAAAACAAACTTAAATGTGTTATAATGTACCTATGTAAATCCAATGTTATAAGCATCCACGACAACATGTGTACTAGATGGTGATGTGATTCCCACCTATTCAATAAAATGTTGTATTTTAAAATATTAAAAATTATTTTGAATAGAAAGTATTATTTTATTTTGATATATTATACAAATTTTATGTTTGATACAGATGCAGGTGTATAAGTTGTTGCAGGAAAGCTCAATGATGTAGCACCCTATGGCATTACACCCTAAAATCCATAATGCTTGCATTAGTTTAATTCAATTCTATAATTAAAAATATATTTACATTTACAAATTTTAATTATTTAATAAATAAAATGTTATAAATTTAAATCAATATACCTGCATTTGACCAATATACACCTCATTCAACAACTTGTCTATCATCATCACATTATTTGATTCACCACCTTGATGGCCCCTACTACTCCCATAACATCTATATTGACAATGAGAACACACATGGGATGTGGAACCATCTACACCCTGTGCATCACTATCTCTCCCAAAGCATAGATTACAATAGTTTGAGCATTAATGAGAGCTAAGGACACTAGAGTTAGATGGTTGAGCTATTGCATCATCCTATGAGGCAAAAGATTGGGATATTTGTGTGTCATGCTTTATAATGGTGTTTTTCAGGCCAACAACTGCATAGAGTCTACACCTCCATACTCTCCCTAATGGATACTAAAATTATCACATGATAAACAAGTCTTTGTCCTAGTGTTCTTTGATGTTCACGGTTATCTAGAACGGATGAGCTCTTGGTCTATTTTGGGCAGAGCCTCCACCTCTATCTTGAAACTCCCTCATATCAAAATAATTAGGAATTTCATGAAGGATAAACTCACAGTATAGCTTTCTAAGAAAATAGAAAGGAACCTCATAATTATTACATGGAGGTTGGTCAAAGACCATCCACCACCTATCCCAAAAATTATTTCTTATCTCATCATGATTACACCAATGCATTGGAAACCTCTTTGAGTTTAGAGGAATATGTTCATTGGTTCTAGGACCCATAAAAAGAACATATATGTTTTCTTATGTATTTCCTTTTCACTTGATTATAGGGAAATTTTGTTGCATAAAATTGACGACATGAATCTCTATAAATTTTCCATTAATTTATGACTGTGTCAACATTCATCATCATTTCCAATTATGAGGCAAGGGATAGATGATGTCGGTTTGATGTTGAACCCCTCAATTTTGAAACTAATTCATAAATTATAACTTTGTTTTGTTCTAGATGCCCTAACAAATCCTCTTGGATTTGTCTAGGGTTTGTTGGAAGGGTTGGAGGAAGGTCAAGCATCCTAGGGTTTTCCTTGGGAATTTTATCATTTAAATTTGGTTGTAGCTCAAGGTTTATATGATCTGTTATATAATTCAAAAAAACATGAAATTGATAAAAAAAATAATTCATTTTTTCAAATGCAAACAAAATTTGAATCTAATGCACAAAAAATAACACTCGGCTCTTCTCCAGTGTGGAATTGTGAACCTAGGAACTGCAAAGGGAAAAATCATGTTCATGTTACTTTGGATTGAGGGAAAGAAAAACCTTCCACAAAACACAGGCCATAGGTGAGAAAATGGACATGTTTTTCCTTTTATAACTTTATTGAGCAAATACATACACATTTTGCTTTCATAAAAACATGCGTGCATTTTATTTTCATAAAAAATGTTTACACATTTTTCTTTCATAAGAATGTGTGCACATTTTTTGTTCAAATAGCATGCTTGTGTTATTTGAATTTCTTCAAAACATGAGCATGTTTTGCTCATTTTTGGGAATTTGGCCACTTTTTTGTGCCTCGTCTTGGTGCACATGCCCACCAACTTAAAATTATATGATAAAAATTATTATAATAATATTATAATTTATTTAATAGCATTAAAGGAAGTATGTAAAGTTATATGCAAACCACAAGAACAAAGGATGCACTAGATATACATGAAAATCCTTACAAGGAAAAAACCCACAACCAAAGGACTATCATAGTTATATTATCCAAAATCAAAAGATTCAATGCAACAAGTCTATTTATAAAGTCTCAATCATTAGCTTATTGCATAGCCTTCTTCAAAAATCATATCAACCCTCACCAAATTTATCATGATCAACCCACTAACATTATAACTCTCTTTTATTCTATGTAAGATTGGTGCATTTATATTCATAGATACTTAGAGTTGTAGAACCATCCAACAATGAAGCACAAAAATCTAATTGTTTAACTACCACATAGAATAATAATAATCACACAACCATTGACCATATTATGATGTCCATGTGCCACATATTTTGTGAGCTTAAATTATCCATATGAGCACCTATCAAATACAATAATCCACTACTACTCACACTTGATCAAAGGTTGTTGACTTGCTCTACTTGAATTATGACATTGTCTTCCTACAGTATAGTCAAACAGTACCCATGGCTTGTGCTAGCAAAGACATGCACTCCTAATGAAACATAGATATTTATAATACCTCTAGATATATCCCAAAGCACCACCTTTTTCTTTATTATCAATGCATGTATTCCAACAATATCAAATCTGCACCTACATATTCATACACACTTACAATGATACATAGGTCTACAATTGTATGGCTATGAGATATCCAAGTGACTTATGGTTATAGCATTAGTGGGCTCAGATAAAACTCATACCAAAATTTAACAAGTGGAACTCCTTACAACTTATCACATAGACAAGAATTTTTTTTTTACCAACCTCAATAAACTCTATTTAGAAACTCTTCACAATTGAATAACACATGTCCTAGTTCCAACTTTCACCAAATTGATATTTTCCATATGAGAGAGTGTAGTATTTATAACCCAATAATTTAATCTCATGTATAAATTTGGGCTAACTCCATTGCATCCTTGCACCATAAAAAATTAGTAGTACTCGTCACCTTAGTCAAAGAATTAATAATTATTACATGATTGTCAACTTTCTCTATGTAAAATTTACCTGCCTCAACCATTTCTCCAACAAAATGATATAATATATATATGCATGTTTAGTTTTAGAATGATAAAGAGGATTCTTAGCTAGGCATATTGTGGAATATGAATCACAACTTGATGTTATATGATTCTTAAAACCAATAATATTACCTTGTCTTTATAATAACATTGCTTCTTTGCAAGCAAGTTTTTCCACCATGTCATACTCTTCTTCAACTATTGATATCATAATTATCTAATGTCAATTAATCACATAGATAATTGCTCCTCTAAACAAAGTAAATACATAAAGTCACTTGTTGACCTTTGGTTATCTAGATCCCTAGCCCAACTAGAAATTGTAAATGCCTCTATGTTCAAAACTTTACCTACATCATTAGTACAATGATAAGAAAAATAGTAATTTATAATTCCTCTAAAGTATCTAAGCACTCTTTACTTGTGTTCAATGTCCCTTTCCTAGCTTAGCCATGAACGTGATTAGAATTGTTGCATACATAAGACTTCCTACCGGTCACACTTGTGTTAAGATTTGGATAAATATCATGTAACATCTTAGGAGAATATTTTTAGATTTGACAAACAATTTAATAAGGATAAATTAAGGTGGGAAACTTTTTAAACTTGTAAAGCATATTAGTACTAGGACATTTGCATTATATGGGTCGAGAGTGCACACTACTAGACACAAGTGTAGTTTGTTCAACATGAGCTCCAAATACATTATTTAATCTCTTACAAACTTCTAAAAGTATATTCTAACCCTTCTACCTTTTGCAACCATCAAACTATATCAACCTTAAAATTAAACATATCTCTTAACCCTCTATTTATTAACTCAATTAGCATTTAATAATTCAACTTTTATATTTTTTAAACTTAACATATAAAATTACCATTATTTTATTATTTATTTAAAAAAATCAAATTAACTTGTAGACAATTACAAGGTAGATAAGTGAAAGAACTTAAAACTTAAACATCAAATGTTTTTTAGCTACACCACAAAAGAGCATAGTTTATTTGCACTACATAAGAGCATAGTTTAAACCATGAATATGACCTTATATGTAATGGGAAAAAGTGAGAGAACTATATTAATGGAAAAAGCTAGGAATTGATACAAATCAACAACTAGTCTAACTATACTTTAGAAGAACACTCAAACCAACTTTAAGTACAAATATACGAGAATCTAAACACAAGAATGGTAGATAAGTGAAAAAACTGAAATATAATTTAAAACTCAAAATCAAATCTATTTTATATACACAACAAAAGAATATAGTTTAAATCATGTATATGACTTCATATCTAATGTACAAAAGTGAAAGAACTATATTAATGGGAAAAAATAGAATTAATAGAAATCAACAATTAGTCTAACTATATTTTAGTGTTCAAACCAATTTTAAGTACAAATATATGAGAATTTAATCACAAGAATGATAGATAAGTGAAAGAACTGAAATATAATTTAAAACTTAAACATCAAATCTACTTTATCTTCATATGAAATTATATTAAATGGAAAAAGATAAGAATTGATAGAAGCACTCAAACCAGCATGAAAATCTAATCCCAAGAATGATAGATAAGTGAAAGAACTGAAATATAATTTAAAACTTAAGCATTCAATCTATTTTATCTGCACCACAAAAAAAAAAAAATTTAAACCATAAATGACTTCATATAGAATTATATTAAATGGAAAAAGCTAAGAATTGATCGAAGCACTCAAACCAACTTTAGAATCTAAACGTACCGTTGATGTAACATTCTTCCACAAACGGAGATGGGCCTTCCTCCAAACGATTTCTCTCCTTTCCACATTCTGAAGACTATAAAGCCAGCCTTCTGTATATATAATATTATAAACTAATACTAAGAGCCGACTTTTGCTAATACTGGTATATAAATGGTATATAAATTTTCCATAACTCACCCTTTTAAGTGACACAAAACATAGACGTATGCATTACCATCCTCACTATTGATCATTCTCTTGCGTCTTGGAAAATTGCATAGCAAGTTTAGCCACACCATTAAAATCTAGTCAGTGATCAGAATAATGAGTGGTATAAGAAGCTATGCATTCAATATATTGACCGGTACATCTTCCTCATTCGATCATGTAACAGAAGATCGTATCTTCTTGAGTTTACATTGGGCATTGTTAACATCGATTCCTTACCAACATCATAATTGCCTTGGCCATAGCTGAAGTGGGGGAAAATAATCATTCAATCAATTCACTTATGAAATCACAATCAGAATGGCAGGATGCTATTACATCATGGAAAACATCTGGAACCCTCCTGCGCACAACTTTGTCCCCCTTATGTGAACATAACGTCAAGACCCAGATTGATTATTGTCATTGTTATTGTGGAAAAATATAGTTGCAGGTGAGAAAACCTGTTAACAGATGGGAGAAAAAGGAATATATTTTGGAACTAGTTGTTATAACATATGCAATGAGGGAGAAGAGTGTAACAGTAGAAGCTCTTATAGTTTTAATAGCAGCTCCCTACCTCTCCTGGGGCGAGAAGTAATTGGAGAATCCTGCTTAGGAAACACATTATTTTTCCCTTTGAACCTTGGTACAGATACAAATAATTATTAGGTCCATGCAATCAAGTATTTTCTTTCTATGTAGTTATTTATAATCATAGTACTCTGACATGGATTTGCTGCTGCTACTGAACAAAAATGAAACAATGATATCTGATGTGATAACATTATTTATTTGCAGGTGGTGGTGTTTATTTCTGATAGTGCTGGTTATTTACTCTGCATGGATTTCACCATTCGAGCTAGCCTTTGTTCCAAAGCCTGGGAAGGCATTGGTTGTGATAGACAATGTGGTCAATGGCTTCTTTTTATTGATATTACCATGGCATTCTTCGTTGTGTACTTGGATAGAACTACCTATCTATGGGAAGATAAACCCAAGAAAATTGCCATCAGTTACCATTATACTACCGAGAACTACAAATGGTTACGGTGGAATGGTTATAATGGGTGTGCCTTCATATAATGCTTAAACCCTCTCACTATCAAATTTTTAGAAGGAAATTTGTCACAATAATAATTCATTTCTATATAATTTTAAGAAATAAAAATATGCAAATAAGTATTCAAAATTCACAATAAAAGAATAAACAAAGATATCATCAAGATGATACAAAATTTACCCTTGGAAAATCTTCAAAGAGAAAAATCCATCATCTAAAAGTACCCACACTCAATGCATTATTTGATGAACAAAAATTATAGTACACTTGTAGAGTCTTCATGCAAGGCTTATGAAACATCAAGCTCTCTAATTGCACTCCATGTAAGGAAAAAAATGAGAATCTTATAACCACACATCTCAATCCATGTTTCCTCTCGTCACATTTGCAACTTATAAGAGATGTTCAAACAACCTTAACCAGCAAACCAAAGGTTATGCAAGCCATCCTCAACAACTACTCATGTGTTCGATTTTATAAAAGCATTCTTGTACAACACCATCAAGTGATATTGCATAAACCATGTTCTTCTTATCCACAAGCTTACAAAACTATGTCCTCATTTACTTTTTGGTACTAAGTTTTCCCTTTTCAACACTAGGTTTTCACTAATATTAAATATTTTCCAATGTGCAATCCACATTAAGTAATTATTATAATGTTGCATACAACATACAAGTAGCCCCAAGAATGTCTAACCTATGTGATGCACACATCCCTAGATTTCCTATGTACACCACAAATAATTAATGTATATTATAAGCATTGTGCAAGGTGAATAACACAACTTTTCCCAATGTTATATTATTCCCAAGCTTTCCTTATAGTGTTTTTTTTGCTCAAACTTGAGTGCACCTAGACTAGTGTCCTTAGACACTAATGTACCCATGCTTGTGTCTAGTGCAAAATTTGAAGTTGAGTGCCCCTAAAGCCTTCTACTCAACCTTATATGTTTTCCAAGAGTTACTTTGTACAAACCATCCTATAAAACTATCATTCGACCTTT
>VDFB02214182.1:0-31337 GCA_007258455.2 Sequoia sempervirens
CTTGCAGATAGGTGAAAGGCTTTGGAGTAGCACAAGGTTGTCGGCAAAAGGTCTTGGAGAAGACGTAGTGTCTTTCCGATGGAATGTCTGATCACTGTGACTTATACATTCAATATGTGTCTCGCCGATAAGGGAACCTTTGCCGATAGGATCAATTTGGACATCGATGGTTTCTTCATGACATGTAACAGTCATTATAGCATCTTGCCGACTTGTGGAAGCTATAGCAATACCGATAGAGAAACTTTGTGGCATCGGGGAGACACTGTGAGTGTCTCACAGATATGCCAACAAAGTTGAATGTCGTTGACTGTGTGATCATCCTATGTGGCATCCTGCTAGACCAATAAGAGGAAGCAGTTTTCAAACTGATGTCGATTGTTTTTTGTAACAGTTGCAATGCTGGAAAAAAATAGCATGCAAGGAAAAATCAAGGCTCGAATGGAAACTGTCTATGGTTGGAAATGGCGGATAAGGATGTACAGTAGGAAAAATCAAATTGTGTTAAATAAAGGAAAAATAATTCTGACCCTAAAAAAAAAATAGAGCGAGTGAATCGAGTTGTAGAGTGAGAACATTTATGTAACTGGTTGAACAGTGAGAATAAGCTATTGTGACTAACACCAGAAAGTTGTCTTTCTGATTGTATGTAATTTTGTTACTGTAATACAAAGAGATACAGCTTGGTGTGGTGGGTTTTTTCCCGAAAGGGTTTCCCACGTAAAATCTGTTGTTTGAGTTGTCTTTGTGTATTTGCTCTATTTCTGTAATTCCTTCATGTGTGTCTTAACTGGACTATAGTTAGAAAATTAAAAGTACTATTTGCTTACTCCCCTATGGTTTTGATGTTAGGAAAGTTGTTTCCACACCTCTGCTTTCCTTATAAATATTAGTTAACTCTCTTACTACATTTACTTCATTTTTATCGAGTTGCATAACTTTCTTTAAAGAACTTGCTAGAGTTAATCCTAGCGTTTGACATATAGACAAAGGCATCACATTAGTAGATGCTCCAGAGTCTACTAAAAAATTATGGAGATTTTTACCAAATATTCTCAGCGTGAGTAAAATGGTGGGAATTCCAATTTTCCTTTGTAAAAGGCTACTTGCGCATCCGCCATAGGAACGATATTGTTATCTTTTTCCTTAGCATGATTATCTTTCACCTGAGATTCCTTAAATTTTCCTTCTTTTGGAAGATCTTCGAGAGTATTTAAGAAAGCTTTCCTAATAATAGGTGTTTTGAGCAGTTCTAGTAAAGAAAGGATAATTTTTACCTTTTTTATTTCTTCTGCTAGATAGTCAAATTATTTTGGTCAATGGAATCTACTTTTTCACTTCGTGAAACATTCGATGAATTATAATGAGAGGTTACCTTAGGTAACCCTAGATTATTGGTTGATTTATCATTAGGTGGATTATTAAATTTATTAGGCAGAATTGACATAGTTAATGACCCATTGAATTTACTTCCACCATTGGTATTACTTCTTAGGTTATAATTATGTCCTTTCTAATATTGTTGAAAAGCATGAATTTTGTCAACTTCTTCCTAAGGATTGTTTTCATCTTGGTAAGGAAATGCATATGTTTCTAAAGTCATGGTTGAAATGTCTCATTCGTATTCATGAGTGAAACTTGTGACAACACTAGGTGGTTTAATATGTTCATAACTTTCAAGAACCAAAGCAGGATCATATCCTACTAGAACCAATTCATTTCCTTTGGGAGGATGAGAGTCACACTGTTCATTATGATGTGTAGTGGCTAGAAAAATATCTAAAGCAATTTTTAACTGTGAACAATCTACTTCAACATGAGCATTTGTATTATGAATTCTACACCAATTATTCATCGCAAGATCAACTAAATTCACTTTTGACGTGGATCTTTCATTATAAGGATTATTGTTATCTAAAGGTGTTGATACTCCTCCATTTTTTGGTCATGTATTCCAAGGTCTAGGTGGTCTGCGAGCATTATACACTTGATTTTGCAAATTTTGGTTGTTTTCAATTAAGGAAAAAATAGGTTTTGAAGGGGCCCTGAAACCCTTTAACAACAAGCAAGGGACAAATTTAGCAGTCTAACTACCCAAGCAAGAAATTAAAACAAGACAGGAAGCTATCAAAAGAGAACATCAAAACCAGCTGAAAGGCAGCACAACAAAAGAACCCACAAAAACCCAGCAACAAACCCACCATTAGGCCATATTCTTCAGGATATTTTCCACCTCCTGTTCTAGTTTGTTCATATTACGCTCATATTTCTTGATTTCATGGATGTTAACCTGGGCCTTATCAACCTTTCTCTTAAGGTTTTCTCTAGTTCTTTTACTCGACCCACCATAACCTTCCTAACAGTGTACTTTATCCACCTCCTCTTCCACAACAATCTTGTCCTGATAAGCATTCTCAAGACCTTTCCACCAACATATCCATTGTGTTAGCCATGGATTTTAAAATCTTATGGCTAGTATTCATCACCACCTGGATTGACTCTTTTATGTGCTTGAGTTTTTCCTCCATATCCAATAGCTTCTCATCATGATTACTCTTAAATTTCTCAAGATCTTCAACAGTTTTCTTGAGGCAATCCACCATATACTTCTTTTCTTCCACAGTCCATAAGTTCGTGGTCTTCATTCTGGCTCTAGTAGTGTTGTCGAGGAACTTAGGTCTTTACAACTTGTTGTTCATAGCCCTATGTTTCAACTTAATTTCCTTAATCTCAAAAAACACCCATCTCATCAATCTAAAGAAATCCACAGGACCATTATGAGAAATAACCAAAATATCCATAGGGAACTCACGTTCTTCTCTAAAATAATGATCTTTAGCCCTGAGGTCATCGGGATAATGAGGTTTGTCATATCTATCAGTGGCAGGGTAGCTAGAACACTTGGACAAAGAATCCATCTGAGATTCCTCAGTAACAGGGGTTTTACATTTCACCTTGGACTTAGTCTCATCATAGCCAGGGGTCACAACCTTAGTCTCACCTTTAGGGGTCAAAAAGGCTTGTTTAGAGGGGACACTAACCTTCTTTCTTTTGTTACTCCCCTTCTTCAGAGACTTAGAGGTCTCACCCTCCTCATTCTCCAGATCAGTATCCCATTCCTCCTTCTCAGTGTAGCTTGCACCCAATTCCTCTTTTTTAGAAATAGAGTCAGGAGAAATGGACATTTTGGACAAAGTTGGTTGGGCTTTGAAATGTTTAGAAATTAAAACCAACAAACCCTCAAGAAGAATAAGGTATCTAATAGGTTTTGTACAATGATCATTGAGGCTAGCATTCAAAGAGGTAGCAAAATAGAAGGGGATGGAAACCCTAACCTAATGTAGGAAGTGATTGAGGAGCACAAAATGGTAGGCAAAGACCTTGGTGTATCTCTCATCCAAAGTAATATACTCATGATCACTTTTAGCACCTTCTACCAAACCTTCTTTATATTCACGATATTGTAGCAACTTTTGGAAGCCCTACGCAGCTTATCTTCTTCCTTTTCCATCTTTGAAAATTTCTTCACCACCATGTCTGAGAGTTTTCTATCCCTGTAAAATTTTAAACCCTCCATAGGAAGACCAATGAATTTAGAAACGAGCTGCTCATCAATGGTAATTTTCCTACCACAAAATTTAATTTTACCATTCTTCCATTCCTTAGCAAAGAATCTGGTGACCTCTGGGTCCCAACCATGAAGTTTTTCAATATAGGAAGTGAGCCCTCCTTTTTCCAACATAGGCCATACTTTAGTATTGTTCCTTAGCCCCTCATAATCAGTCAGCTTGACAAGATGACGATCTCCAACCATATTTGTAGAGTAACAAGCTTGATCAGAAAATTCCCACAAAAGACTCTTCGCAAGACCCAAAAAGTGTGTGAGGCACGAAAGATCATGAATCCTTGGGTACGCTTGCCAACTAAGAGAAATAATTAAGCAACAATTCCATAGCTGCGTGACAAGACCCTTCTCATGCATAATCATTAATTGATAGGGGCATAAGATATCTTCCCATGAATTCTGTCAAGCCTTAAAAGGGCTGACACTTCCACCTCCAGAGTGTCTCCACGTTGCCACATGATTTTCTCATTTGCTCGAACCCCCTTATTAGCAAAAAAATCTACCACCGTGTTAATTTCTTGGTAAGCATGGGAAATATAACAATTTTGAAAAGTGTTTATAATGTTTTTAGATAGATTAATCCACCTTTCTATAGTCCATGATGGCTTTTGAAGACCTTTAATACATTGAATTATATTATTAGAGTTCCCTTCAAGCCACACATTTTTGCAATTCAATTGATGAGCAATAAATAAAGCTTGGTATGCCCCTATGGCTTTAGCGAGATGGTTGGTCTGGGTGCCCAAGAGGAGTGCCACCACTGAAATAAAAATACCATTCTCATCCCTTATTACTCCCCCACACCCAACTGGCCCAGGATTACCCTTAGCCGCCCCATCAAAGTTAATTTTAACCTAGCCAGGAGGAAGACTCCATTGAATGCCATCCCTGACACTCTTAGCCGAATTAAGGGGAGAAAAAATATGCAGTTTAATCTTCCACACCTCAGCAACTCTGACCTCATAATCTTGGTAGCTGACCCTAACCTTAACTTTTGTTTTACTACTTAACCCATTTAAATTCTCTCCCATCACTCTGCAAATTTTACCAAAAACAATTTCCTCCGAGAGAGCATGGTCTCTAAAGATCCTGTTATTGTGTTCTTTCCAAATATCCCACACAAGTTGTTGAAATATGTACTCCCATAGCAACTTTAGCACCTGATTGTTTGACAAAGAAATCCACTGGTAGTATAAGTCCCAAATAGAGCCAGGAAAGACCCAGCTAAGGTTCCACAACTCCAAAACCCTACACCATGTAGTATAAGCAAAAGGATAGAGAAGAAATAGGTGTGACACCGTCTCACCCTCTGTACAATAGAGATAGCATCTGTTAGGAAGAGAAATACCACATTTATAAAGGTTGTCATTGGTCAGAATTTTATTCTGAAGAAGAATCCAAGTAAAAATGTTGACTTTAGGAGTAAGGTTATACACCCAGGCATTTTCCCACAAAGGAGAAGGAGAATTAAGAAAGAAAGAAGACACCACTATAGAAACAGAGTAGGCCCCTTTAGAAGATAAATTCCACACCATAGAATCCTCCTGTCCCCACAGATTCAAAACCATAGAATTAAGGAGCAATTGTAGAGGAATAGGGTCTAGGCTAATAGAGGAAATACGAACCCACTGGTCATTTCTTCAATAGTCCCCCACCAGAGTACCAAACCTAACTTTACACTCCTCCATATGAATCTTGAAGACATTATGATCACATAGCGGCTCATTCCCAATCCATTTTTCTTCCCAAAACATAATCTTTCTACCAATTCCAACTTTCCAAAAAGCACCTTTAGCAGCAAGATCCCTAGCCTTAATAACACTATTCCAAAGATGAGAGCCATGTGGGAGGATTTGAGAGCTAATAAAATCCTTGAGAGAGTTGACTTCACACAGATATTTACTATGCCAAATAGCATTCCATTCATGAACTTCGACAAAGGTCCTCCAAACCTGCTTCACCAGAAGAGCTTTATTAAAGACTCTAATATTCCATAGACCAAGACCCCCATACTTCTTGGGCTTACACACATTCTCCCAAGCAACCAGTGGGTATCTCTTTTTCTCCTCAACCCATGACCATAGAAAGCACTTATGTATCTTCTCAATAATATTCACAAATTTGGAGGGCATCTTGAATAGACTTAGAGCATAGACGAACAGATTCTGTAGTGAATACTTTAGCAACAAAACTTTACCAACTTGGATGAGAAGGGCCCCTTTCCAGCCAACGAGCTTCCTATTAAACCTATCCACCAGATACAAACAAAATGAATCAGGGGGCTTAGATCCTAGAGGAAGACCCAGATAGGTGGATGGGAGGTGGTTAACAACACAGCCAAGAATGTCAGCTATCTTCCTTTGTCTGGGTTCAGGGGTGTTGAAAAAGAACAAGGAGCTCTTGGTCCTATTTATTTTCTGCCCAGAATCCTCTTCATAAAGAACCAAAGTGCTCTTCAAAGTTCTAGCTTCTCCAATAGTAGAACTTCCCATCAGAAAATTTTCATCAACAAATTGTTGGTGAGAACATACATGATTGTCTGAAGATGATCTTAATCCTTTGACTTCCCTCAATCACCTTTTTCTGAATAAGTATCCCAAAGCTTTCCACCATCAAAGTAAAAAGAATAGGGGAGATAGGATCCCCTTGTCTCACCCCCCTTGACACCTTAAAAAATTGAGAAGGAGAACCATTAATAATAACAACAGTGTTGGTGGTAGAAATCAATTCCCAGATCAATAGAAGGAATCTCTTTGAGAAACTGAAAGCTCTCAAAATCTTCAACAAGAACCCCCAATCCACCTGATCATAGGCCTTGGACATGTCCAATTTTAACATAAAGCCTTGAATCTTAGAATCCTATAATGAGTGGATATTCTCATGGACAGTGATGATAGAATCTAGAATTTGTTTTCCTAGGACAAATCCATTATGTTGAGGAGAAATCAAGAGCGATAGCACATTCAACAGTCTGGTAGTAACCACTTTAGATATTATCTTGTAGAAAGAGTTGCATAAGCTGATAGGATGAAAAGATTCAAGGCTATCAACCCCAAGGAACTTAGGGATGAGGACAATAAAGGTAGCATTTAACTCCAACAATTTTCTTGATCCAAAGAATTCCTTGACCGCATTAGCCACATCCTTAGCAACAATCTCCCAAAAAACTTGAAAAAAGAACATCAGAAAACCATCTAGGCTAGGAGCTTTATTTCCTTCAAAAGAGAAAACAATCCTTCTTATTTCTCCCATAGATGGTATAGCTATCAAAGATTTGTTTTGGTTCTCATTCAAAATGCTAGGGATAGCATCAATGAGGATTTGTTGAGCATTCATATCCAGCCTCTCCTCAGTAGTCAAAATATTAGCAAAAAATTGATTAGCCTCATGCCTAATCTCATCCTCCTTATCAATTTTGGTACCATTCTTCATAATGTGAGTAATCCTATTTGACACCCTATGCTTTAGAGTAGTCATGTGGAAGAACCTAGTGTTCTTGTCACCTGACGAGAGCCACACCGATCTAGATCTCTATTTCCAAAATTCTTCTTCTTTGGATATAATATCATGGTAATTAGTAAGAATTTTATTTTCTCTAGAAAGGAAGTCATTCACATAACCTTCCTTCTGAATTCTATCCTGGATCTCCTTCAACTCTAGCTGAATAGCCGAATTCAAAGCAAAAATATCCCCAAAAACTTCTTTATTCCACAATCTAACCTTAGCTTTGACCTCACTTAATTTTTTGGCCACCTGAAACATAGTAGTCCCATTGACCTTAATGTTACACCACTCCTCTATGCATTTAGAGATTTTAGGATGAGACAACCACATTCTTTCAAACTGAAAGGGAGCATTCCTCTTACCAGAAATGGGATCCGCCAAAAGACTGATGGGAAAATGATCAGATCCAATCCTAGAGAGAGCCATTAAGGAACATAAATAATTCATCATCCAATTATTCAAGATAAGAGCCCTAGAAAATTTTGGTTATTTTGAGCATAAAAGTTTTGATTTCTCAATTGTGTAACCTTTGTGGTTAATCTTTTGAGTTGAGATGTTATTTCTTTAATGTCTTACTTATTGTCTGAAATTTTGGCATTCTAATTTTCTTGATTTTGTGAGAAGAAATAATTTTCATTAGGATGCAGTTCTTTAATAGCTAGACCAGGGTGAGGGACTAAATCTTAACTATTTCCTAGTTGAAAAAAGGTATTATGAGGAAATGTCCTATTCCAGACCATTGAAGAATAAACATTAGGAGTCATAGGGTGATTCAAAGGTACTCCATTTACACTTGGGATAGGATAGCTATTCAATTCATTTCTACCATTTGAAAATGATCCATTTTCGAGGTGTTTCACTTCTAAATTTACAATTACAATTATAGCTTCGGCATAGGCTTCAGGTAGAGTAGTAAGAGGATTTTCCCTTTGCTTTACAAATGTAGCAGTTAAAGGATCTACTATCGTATAATAAACTGCAATCGAAAGCAAATTATCCACTACATAAGGTTCCTACAGCCTAGAATAAGCCTTTTGAAATCTGTCATTGAAAGGAGTTATAGGTTCTCCCTCGAACTTATTTATTTGAGAAAATTGATCATATAACAAAGCAGGGTCAATCGGTGTTCTAAATCTGGCCAAAAATTGATTTTACATATCCTGCCATGATCTGATAGAGTTACGAGGTAGGTTGATATACCACTGATAAAATTCATTGCTTAAGGTGTATGGGAACAACCTACATACGACATCTTCATGTTGAATCCTAGCTCTAAAACATGGGTCCTTAAAGATACTAATATGTTCCTTTGCATCTTTGTGAAGATAGTATTTAGGACACAACTTATCAGGAATTTTTGGTAAATTATTGTACATGGAAAATTGAATTAGTGACTCTACATTAAAGAAATCCATCAATATGGGGGGCGATGGTGGTGTTACAATAGTCGTATTTTGAGAATTTACACTTATACTTCCAAAATTTTGAGGTCTAGATGATGTTTGACCACTAAGCTTGACTAAAGTCACACGAGGATCACCAGATCGAGATCTAGTGACTCTACGAAAATCCAATTTAAAACCTAGCAAAACCAAAAGAACAACAATAAGGCCCTCCTTCTAGTGCCAGTTCCTGTTGACAACGATGTCACTCGTAGCAATAGTGCAGATAAATTCCTCATAGGAAAACCGCGAAGAGCCTATCCTTCTTGAAAGATCTTAAATAGAGGCAACCAAGGGGTGTCTGTTTAATAGGAAAAGGTTGGCTTAGTTCAATCCCAAGTCTTTGGTAGTCAGGTATTTACCGTACTAGGTTCACTTTAGGGTATGATGCGATATTGTTGTTAATCTCAAAGGGAATATGGTTGTTTTTAGTTTCATTAAGAATCATAAGCATTCTACACCATATTTCCAATTCAATCATAAAATAACATCATGAAATCGAAAGATTTGAAATAATGTTTCATGAACATCCACAAATTTTTCTATCACTTAAGTAGATTTAGCTTTAAGAATTCAACAATTTAATAGAAAATGAAATATTTTCAATAAATTTCCACCCATTTGTCTATTTTTTGGAACATTTTCAAGAATTTAAACATCTATTCTAAAATAAAACATAAAAATACTGAAAATTAAAATTTATCCCAGTTATTCTCCATGCATGCCCCAAAGAGTTAATCAAATCAAAGAAAACTGCTTTATACTTCACTAGATTGCTTCACAACTACACATAAAATAGTGCGAGCTTTCAAAGAGGGGTTTTAGTTTGGACACCGAGTAGGTTATGCATGCACCCTTAAATGGCACAACACACAGTCTTGTTCGGGTGAACTAACAAAATCAGCTACAAAGATTCATGAGATAGGTAGCTATCAAATTGGCTCTAATATTGAATAATTTCTACGTGCATACAAGTTTTAAGACTAGAATGATTCAAAAAAAGAAAAAGAACAAAACTTAGAGAAGTTTTGGCTCTACCAACATCCAAAAATTCTAAACTTAAAATAAAAATAAAGTAGTAAATGTCCTTCTATAGGAACAAGGCCTCAAAAGTTCAAACTTAAAGTTTATCTAGAGAATCAAATATAACAAATCAAAATGTAGCACATGGCATACACTAGCTGCCATCAGAATCTTCTAAATCAAGTCAAATCTTTGACTTCTTCAACAACAACACTTTTCACTTTTGAAATATGGTATGCAATACTCCGCATAAATCAAGGCTATCAACATCCTTTAGAATACTAGACAAGAAACATCCACCGGGACTGGGAAAAATCTGCAAAAATAAATTATAACAAAAAATTTTGTGACACTTTCGGTATCCGATATCCGGTACATCCCTTTATCATTTAGGTCCCGGGCTCTGGGATCCTTTCTTCACTTTTCTTCAATTGATATTCTCATAAAGCATTCAATATTTTATGCATATTCTCTTTTGAAATCCCTTGTACTGCCTTCCAACTGAACTTGAGCCTAGTGTATTCTTCTAACCTCTAGAGTATACTAGCATTCCTTTGTACTTTCTCTATTCCATATCTCACTATAGTGTTCATGCACCATATGATTTTATCAATGACCTCCCAGGTTAACAACTGAGCATGGTCTTTATGTATCCTTTCAATCCATTCCTTGAAGGCTTCCACTTCTTTACACTGTTGTCCTAATGTTTGGGGATCACAATTTTGACCTGCTAACATTTCAATAAAATCTTGATCTTTATTAGGCTACTTACTACATTTCTCAGTGACCTTTTCAAATCCTTCTATACATTTTTTCAACGTGTCACCTTCCCATTTCAACTGTTTATTCCATTTTTCAAGCAATGGAACTTCTTGTTCTGAAATTATGTTTTATCTTATCAATTCTTGGATATCCATTTGCATGAGAGTTTCAACATCTCACCTTTCAACATCAACCTATTCCTAGTGAAACCTGCATTCACCTTCAAATCTTATGGATTTCTCAAACCAATGGTATGCTTCCTTATATTTCCCTATTGCATCTGTAATAGATTCTTCTCCTTGCCTCACCTAATACTCAATCCATTCTTCAAATACATTCATTTTATGGTGAATTGTTGCAATTGCATCCACCTGTTCTTGTGACATTAGTACTGGATTTTGAGGCAATTCAGTTTATACTTGACCAGATACGATTAATGACTTTATAAAATTTTCTAGGCTAGTAACCTTTCTTTCAACTCTCTTTTCTTCTTTATATTCTTCTGCACCCTGGAAACTATTGCATCTAAATTCATCTTTATTTCTTCTAACTCTTGTCTCCAGGATGAGTGTCCAAGATTGATACTTGTTACCCTATACTCCTTGGGAATTATCTCATGTCTATTTTTATTAGATATTGGGGTAGCTATATGGATAGTTTCATCTCCATTTTCATTCTTTTGTATGACATGTTTCACTTTAGCTCTATGCCTAGGCGTAGGAGTATCTACTTCTTGTATAAAACTATAAAGATCTAGACACACTATTTCTACTTCCATTGGTGAAGCCAATTCCCTGATCAACCAATCAGGTGTATCCTCATTGCGCTCTAACTCTGTAACATTCCTTTGTTATTGGTTTCCAATTGATTCATGAACTTCTTCTCTTATTTCTTCAACTTTATTTGTTGCATCCTCTGAAATAGGAATCTCTTCAACAATTTCTGGCATAGATTCTAGATTACTGTGGTTTGACACTATCTCTTCTATTTGGAGACTTATATTTTCCTATCTAGCCAGGTGTTCAATATCATCTTCTAGGACATCACTTTCCTTGTATCTTGCCACATCAGGATTTTCTTCATTTTCAACTTTACCACTTGAAACTTGTTTAGCTTCTTCATTGTCAACTTCAACCTGGCCCTCCTCTAATTTTCCAAAAACCTGCTCTTGTTCATTATCATTTGGATTATTCCCAAGTGAAGATATGGAATCAAAGGTATCTTCAATAATTGTTTCATCAATAGGATTTGGCCCTGCATTCTCCTTTGTTTTCATCTCAAAAACATCAAGGTTCCCAGCTTCTAAAGCAAGTGTTCCTTGTATGAATTATTCTTCTTCAACATTTATAGGAGTGGATCTTGTGTCTGGAATTTCTTCTATGATTGTTTGTACCATGGATTTATCCTTAGAATTCTTTTATTTTACCTTTTCCCACATGTCACCTAATTTATCCATCTGTTCTTTAATTTTGGCTTCATCTACCTCATAAATTTCATCCAAAACCACAAGAGTTCCTCCTAGTGCTTGTTTCATACTAGTCATATTAACAGAAGGGGGAGAAGTAAATAATGCTACAACTCTTTAGGATGCATACCTTGTCTGTGTACCAATAGTTTATGTTACCCCTACTTCTTCATCAATAGTAGGTTTAGTCCTTGATTTTTCTATGAAGGAAGATGCACATTTAGGTTTTACTTTTTATTTAACTTTTCTTGACTCGACATCTTTTTGTTTATTAGTTGGCATTAGTGAAACTCCTTGGCTTGAAGCCTCTAGGGTTTTCTCTTCAATTCTTATGCTAGTAGTTGTCTTACTAGTCTTCCTCTTCTTCTTAGTAGGTTCCCCACTCTTAAATGCAATTTCATTTCTTTGTTTTTTTCTTTTATCCTATGAGTATGTGGGTTCAATTCATTTCTCACTTAAAACTTTACAAAAATCATTTATCTAGTGTTGAGTATTTAATATAATTGGTGTAGAGAATTCTTCAATTGATGTCATTACTTCACCATTGTAGTCTGGGTCTGGGATAGGTTCATCATACACCATGTATTCATTGTAAGTTTTACTCAACACTTGACCATCATCTTTTTCCAATTGATCTAGGATATGATGAAGCATAAGAATCCGAGTAGATTTTAGTTACAATATTTCATAATTTCTTTTCCTTACTATGTGCTCATCTTCACAATTTAGCCAATAGTCCTCTAGATGTTGGACATGAGCATGATAACCAACTATGTTCTTGGAAATATTCTCTTCAGGATCATAATACATCCTCTTGAGTGGGAAATTTTTAAAATTATATGTTCTCAATTCTACTTCACACAAGTCAGTTGTCATGTTTGCACTGCATTTATAATTTCCTATCACAATAGGAAATATGAAAGAAGCCTTCTTATGATTGATTCTATAAAGATCTTGAAATGGCTTTAAATGTCCCACCAATTCTAGTAACACAATTTTTTCTATAGGATACCTGGGCAACATGAAAGGATGTCCTTCAAACCCTTCCATCCTAATAAAGGAGTAAGTGGGGAACTAAATGTACTACCCTCCCATTGGTCTAATAACACTTCGTGCTTCCAAGGACAATCTTTTGGATTTGTCACGTTCCATCATTCTGACTAGCTTCATGGAAAACACATCATTAACATTTTTGTAATGCTCTTTGTATCCATGGATAGTGATTTGGGGTAAATGAGCATATATTAAGCTATTTCCTACTTCTTTTCCCAGAGTTCTAATATTTTTCTTGACCCTTGTTTACTTGCCCGCATGGTGCAGGAATAAATCACATATGAAGACATGTAAAACATATGGTTTTTGGAAATGAATTTATCTATTCGTGCAGTTTGTCACTAATAAACCTACCCCAATGCATTTGCATGGGATTATCCATTAATCTAGATATTATTACAAACATCCAGGGTTCAAACTTACTGGCATCTCGCAACCCAACTATCCTGCTCAGCATAGTTATAGCATCTTGAACATCTTGGTTGAACATAGACCTTAGAATTACTTTTGTCTTTTTTGTAATCTACTCTTGGCACCATTGGGTACTCATAATTTCTTTGTTGCACTCCAATGAAATCCAGTCCCCATTGTGAAATAGGACGCATCTCCATCACTAGTTGTAATGGTTGAGCATTGAATCTTCCTTTGTCTAATGCAATTTTCCATGTATAGAAGTGTTTCACATGTTCATATGTATCTTTAAAAATTGTTGTCCATTAATAACTGGGTCTCAAAATGAGGTGTGCAGAAGCTAAAGGTGCTCCATGAGCTGTTCCAAACTTATCATGCAATTCCTGCAACATTTTTTTAGCTTCTGTTCTATTCAAATATGTCAAATAAATTCCTTCTTGGTTTCTTTTGAATAGAGCTCCTCCTTTGATCATATAACTTTGTGATTTTATCTTAAGAACTCTTCTTTTATTTCTTTGCATATGATCAGGGAAAGTATAGCTAACCAGATAATTCCATATATTTGAATACCAGTCTTCTTGATGTTTTACATCCAAAGTGTATTACTGACTAGAGATTTGTGGATCTATTTCTGCAATAGATTTGACCAAAGCCTGCCTCAAAACCAATTTTGTGGGTATGATTTCTAGATCAAACTCTTGTAGGATCGTAACCCATTTGGCTCTTTTTTCTCCAAGCTCACTCTATGTTAATAACATTTTGACTGTAGAATCTAGAACAATAACTTTGACTATACTCCTAAGGATATAATGTCTAAATTTTCATACCGCTTTGACCAAAGAAAAGGCTTGTTTTTCAACATATGCATATCTCCTCTCCGCTTCTTTAAATGGAGCACTCATAAAAAAATTGGATTTTCTTTATTATTCTCGCCCTTCTATGTTAGTACTACTGCACAAGTATGACCAGAAGCAAAAGAGTAAATATAAAAGGGTTTAACATAATCCGGACGTACCAGTACTGGTGCTTCTATAATTGCAAGATTTATGTTTTCAAAGGAAATATTAGCTTCATTTTTCCAATCTATTTTTGCATATTTCTTCAACATATCATTGAGTGGTTTCACTATTTCGGTAAATCGAGTGATAAATTTTCAAACAAAATTGAACTTACCGAAATATGATTTCAATTCTTTCTTACTTCCAGGGGCTATAGCTTGAGCAGTGCACTCACTTTGTGTGGGTCTATAGAAATACCTCTTTTAGAAATAATGTGTCCCAGTGGTTTACCTTCAATGACCCCGAAAATACATTTCTTAGGATTTAATGAAACTCCATAAGTTTCACACTGCTGCAATATTCCACTGAGATCTCAAACATGATCTCTTCTGTTCTTAGAAAATATTGTGAGGTCGTCCATATAAATAATAATACATTTTCCTATCAACTTGAAAAAAGCATAGTCCATGGCCCTCTGAAATGTAGTTCTAGCGTTTATCAATCCAAATGGCATCCTTCTGTAAGAAAAAGTCCCCCACTTCATGGTGAATGTTTTTTTCATCCGATCTTCCCTCGCCACCATTACTTGATTATATCCAGAGAATCCATCCAAAAAGGACATCATTTATGAATGATTGACTATTTGTAACACTTCTTCTAGTGAGGGTAGTGGATATTTATCTTTCTCAAATGCCTTGTTGAGATTCTGAAAATCAACACACAACTGTATATCTCCATTCTTCTTCCTTATGAACACTAGGTTTTCCACCCAAGCAGAGTGTCTGATAGGAAAAATAATTTTAGTTGATAAAATAATTTGGACCTCCTTTTAAATTAATGGCTCTAAAAGTGCATTTACTAGATGTTGTTTCTATCAGAAAGGCTTTTCATTAGGCTTTAATGGTATTGTATGTGTGATGATGGAAGTATCATAGGTTTTCAAATCTTCATATGTCCATGCTATAACCTTGCAGTAATCTTTAAGTGCTTGAGTGATATTTCTCTTTTATTCTTCAGTACAAACCTTTCCTATGAGCACATTCTTAGGATCTTCTTTAGTATGCAAATTGTATAACTTAGATTGTCCCCCATCGCTTCGGGGAAAATATTTCTATCTAATTATCTGATCAATGTCAAATAGTCATTCTAACTCAATTATCCCTTTTGGAATATTATTATCTTTGACTTGAGCTCTATTTCTTCATCTTGGATTTCATCATCAGGATGATCTATCTCCTCATATATTTGTGCTCCAAAGATACCAAAATTAGTGATGAATTCTAGTATATGTTGGTCATCTTTGAACACCTGCAAATTTGTAACATTATATGGAACCGAAGGTAACTGTAATAGCTCGACTGTGAATCTCCTAAAAAATTAGGCATCTAAAGGTTCTAAAGTGTTGGCAGCCGTAGCCAAAGCATCGGGTCTCTAATTAAATCTTCTTGGAATGTGAGTGATGTTGAATGCATCAAAATATTCTATCAGATCCCACACTCTATGCCAGTAATTGGACAATCTCTTGTAGTGACAAAAGTATTTCTTTCAAACTTGTTTAACTACTAATTTAGAGTCATCCAACACTTTAAGAATTTTGACTTTCTTCTTGATAGCGATGATTAGTCCATGTATAAGGGCTTCATATTTTGTCACGTTATTTGTACATTGAAATTGTAATCAATAAGTAACAAGAAAATATTTACCTTGTGGGTTGATGACTTCAACTCCAATTCCAATTCCTTGTTTCGATTTGGATCCATCAAATTTAAGAATCCAAGAATGATCATCGATAGCTTGTAACTTACCATTCTTAAGCATCATCGAGTTATCTTTTTCAGTCTATGTAACTTGAATTTTGTCTTTATGTATTTCTGGTTTAGACCTTTTTATCTTGTCATGTTCTGGACAGTACTAGTTTTTTCTCCTGTGAATTATTTCTAGACACATCATGCAACTATCTTTTGAATGTGCAACATTATGTAACTTTCACCAATCCTGCAACAACAAACCTTTTAACGAAATTTCAATTTTATTACTCTTTCGAGCTTCTAGAACAATCTTCTTCCAAAATTTAGCATAAGGAGTATTTTCATCTTCAGAAGAATCACAATCTGATTCAATTAAAACATTTGTTCCTGGAGTTAGCTGATTAGGTTTTTTAGCATTACATGTAAATACTTCTTCTATCTTAACTCCAAAACTTCAAATTTTATAAACTCCTCATTCTACATCAATATATAGAACTTCATTTTTTTGTTCGTAATCAGTGATCATATATTTCATATGTGGTTCTCTTTCGATTCTGATTTGATTAGGAAATCCTTTCCATGATAGCCACATATGTGAGAAATCAGTGGCCATGTATCCATTCAAAGTTTTAGACTAGTCTCTGCTCAATAACATACCATAAGTATCAGGTATTTCAACAACTTGAATGTCTATTTAATATTGAATCCTAGGATCCAATGCTAGTTGCATGTGAATATTAGTTAACTCTCCAACTACATTTACTTCAATTTAATCGAGTTGAGTAACTTTCTTTAAAGAAATTGCGAGAGTTAATCCTAGCATCTGACATACAGACAAAGGCATCACATTTGTAGACACTCCAGAGTCTACTAAACAATTATGAATATTTTTAGCAAATATTCTTAGCGTGTGTAAAAATGGTGGGGAATCCAATTTTCCTTTGTAAAAGGCTACTTGTGCACCCGCTATAGGAATGATATTCTTATCTTTTTCCTTAGCATGATTATCTTTCACCTAAGATTCCTTAATTTTTTCTTCTTTTGGAAGATCTTCTAGAGTATTTAAGAAAGCTTTCCTGATCACAGGTGTTTTGAGCAATTCTAATAAAGAAAGGCTAATTTTTACCTTTTTTATTTCTTCCGCTAGATGGTTAGTCAAATTATTTTGGTTAACAAAATCTATTTTTTCACTTCGTGAAATATTTAATGAATTATAATGAGAGGTTACCTTAGGTAACCCTAGATTATTACTTGATTTATCATTAGGTGGAGTATTAAAGTTATTAGGTAGAATTGATGTAGTTAATGGCCTGTTGAATTTACTTCCACCGTTGGTATTACTTCTTAGGTTAAATTATGTCCTTTCTGATACTATTGAAAAGCATGAATTTCATCAACTTCTTCCTGAGGTTCGTTTTCATCTTGATAAGGAAACGTATATGTTTCTAATTTCATGGTTGAATTGTCTCCTTCGTATTCATGAGTGTAACTTGTGACAATAGTAGGTGGTTCAATACATTCATAACTTTCAAGAACCAAAGTAGAATCATATCCTACTGGAACCAACTCATTTCCTTTAGGAGGATGAGAGTCACACTATTCATTATGATGTGTAGTGGCTAGAAAAATATCTAAAGCAATTTTGAACTGTGAACATTCTACTTTAGCATGAGCATTTGTATAATATGAATTATGCACCAATTATTCATCGCAAGATTAGCTAAATTCACTTTTGACGTGGATCTTTCATTAGAAGGATTAGTGTTATCTAAAGGTGTTGATACTCCTCCATTGTTTGGTCGTGTATTCCAAGGTCTAGATAGTATAGGAGCATTATACACTCAATTTTGCAAATTTTGGTTGTTATTTTGAGCATAAAAGTTTTGATTTCTCAATTGTGTAACCTTTGCGGTTAATCTTTTGAGTTGAGTTGTTATTTCTTTAATGTCTTCCTTATCATCTAAAATTTTGACATTCTAATTTTCTTCTGTTTGTGATAAGAAATAATTTTCATTAAGATGCAGTTATGTAATAGTTGGACCAGGGTGAGGGACTAAAGCTTGACTATTTCCTGGTTGAAGAAAGGTATTATGAGGAAATGTCCCATTTTGGACCACTGAAGAATAAACATTAGGATTCATAGGGTGATTCAAAGGTAATCCATTTACACTTGGGATAGGATAGTTATTCAATCCATTTCCGCCATTTGCAGATGATCCATTTCTGAGGTGTTTCATTTATAAATTTACACTTACAACTTTGACAAAGGCTTTGGGTAGAGTAGTAGGAGGATTTTCCCTTCGCTTTACAAACATAGAAATTAAAGGATCTACTGTCGTATAATAAACTACAATAGCAGACAAATTATCCATTGCCTGCAGCCTAGAATAATCCTTTTGAAATTTGTCATTAAAAACAGTTATAGGTTCTCCTTTGAACCTCTTGATTTGAGCAAATTGATGATATAACAAAGCAAGGTCAATCGATGTTCTAAATCTGGCCAAAAATTGATTTTCCATATCCTGCCATGATCTGATATAGTTACGAGGTAGGTTGATATACCATTGATAAACTTCATCGCTTAAGGTGTATGGGAACAACCTACATATGACATCTTCATGTTGAATCCTAGCTCTAAAACATGTGTCCTTAAAGATACTAATATGTTCCTCTACATCTTTGTGAAGATAGTATTTAGGACACAACTTATTAGGATTTTTTGGTAAATCATTGTACATGGCAAGCTGAATCAATGACTCTACGTTAAATAAATCCATCTCTATGGGGGGGTGGTGGTGTTACAATAGTCAGATTTTGAAAATTTATACTTATACTTCCAGAATTTTGAGGTCTAGATGACGCTCGACCACTAAGCTCGACTAAAGTCACACGAGGATCACTAGATTGAAATCTAGTGACTCTACAAAAATCTAGTTTAAAACTTAACAAAACCAAATGAACAACAATAATGCCCTCCTTCTAGCCCCAATTCCTGTTGATGACGATATCACTCATAGCAATAGTGTAGATAAATTCCTCACAGGAAAACCACAAAGAGCCTATCCTTCTTGAAAGATCTTAAATAGAGGCAACCCAGGGGTGTCATTTTAATAGGAAAAGATTGTCTTAGTTCAATCCCAAGTCTCTAGTGGTCAGGTATTTACCGTACTAGGTTCACTTCAGGGTATGATGTGATATTGTTGTTAATCTCAAAGGGAATATGATTGTTTTTAGTTTCATTAAGAATCATAAGCATTCTACACCAAATCTCCAATTCAATCATAAAATAACATCATGAAATTGAAAGATTTGAAATAATATTTTACAAGCATCCACAATTTTTTCTCACTTAAGTAGATTTAGCTTTAAGCATTCAAAAATTTAATAGAAAATGAAATATTTTCAATAAATTTCCATCCATTTGTCTATTTTTTGGAACATTTTCAAGAATTTAAACATATATTATAAAATAAAGCATAAAAATACTGAAAATTAAAATTTATCCTAGTTATTCTCCACACATTCCCCAAATAGTTAATCAAATCAAAGCAAACCACTTTATACTTCACTAGACTGCTTCACAACTACATATAAAATGGTGTGAGCTTTTAAAGAGAGGGGTTTTAGTTTGGACACCAAGTAGGTTCTACATGCACCCTTAAATGGCGCAACACACAATATTGTTTGACTAAACTAACAAAACCTGCTACAAAGATTCATGAGATAGGTAGCTATCAATTGGCTCTGATACTGATTAATTTCTATGTGCATACAAGTTTTAAGACCGTAATGATTCAGAAAATAGGAAAAAAGAACAAAACTTAGAGAAGTTTTGGCTCTTCCGACATCCACAAACTCTGAACTTAAAATGAAAATTAAGCATTAAACGGCCTTTTATAGGAACAATACCTCAAAATTTCAAACTTAAAGTTTATCTAGAGAATTAGAAATAACAAATCAAAATGTAGCACATGCCATATGCCAGTTGTCATCAGAATCTTCTAGATGAAGTCAAAGCTTTGACTTCTTCAACAACAACACTTTTCACTTTCGAACTCTGGTACACAATACTCCGCATAAATCAAGGCTATCAACATCCTTTAGAATACCGTTCAAGAAACATCCACTGGGACAAGGAACAACCTACAAAATCAATTATAAAAATTAATTTTGTGACACTTCCGGTATCCAATATCCGGTACTTCCTTTTATCATTTAGGGCTCAGGCTCTAGGATCCTTCCTTCACTTTTCTTCAACTAATATTCTTGAAAAGCATTGAATATTTTATGCATACGCTCTTTTGAAATCCCTTGTACTTCCTTCCAATTGAACTTGAGCCTAGTGTATTCTTCTAATATCTGGAGTATACTAGCATTCTTGTGTACTTTCTTTGTTTCATATCTGGCTATAATGTTCCCGCACCGTATGATTTCATCACTGACCTCTCGAGTTAACAACTGAACAGGGTCTTTATTTATCCTTTCAATCCATTCCTTGAAGTATTTCACTTCTTTACCCTCATGTCCTAGTGTTTGGCGATCACAATCTTGACATGCTAACATTTCAATAAAATCTTGATCTTTATCAAGTAGCTTACTACATTTCTCGGTGACCTTTTCCAATCCTTCTATACATTGTGTGAATGTGTCACCTCCCCATTTCAACTATTTTTTCCATTTTTCAAGCAATGGAACTTCTTGTTCTGAAATTATGTTTCCTCTTGCCAATTCTTGGATATTCATTTGCATGAGAGTTTCAACATCTCACCTTTCAGCATCAACCTATTCCTAGTGAAACCCGCATTCACCTTCAAATCTTCTAGATTTCTTAGACCAACGATATGCTACCTTATATTTCCCTATTGCATCTATAATAGATTCTTATCCTTGCCTCACCCAATACTCAATCCATTCTTGAAATACATTCATTTTATGGGGAACTGCTGCAATTGCATCCACCTATTCTTGTGACATTAGTACTGGATTTTGGGGAAATTTAGTTTATGCTTGACCAGATAGGGTTAATGACTTTCTAAAAAATTTTAGGCTAGCAACCCATTCTTTCAACTCTCTTTTCTTTTTTTTATTCTTTTGCACCCTGGCAATTGTTGCATCTAAATTCATCTTTATTTCTTCTAACTCTTTTCTCCAGGATGAGTGTCCAAGATTGATACTTGTTACCTTATACTCCTTGGGCATTATCTCATGTCTATCTTTATAAGATATTGGGGTATCTATATGGATACTTATGTCTCCATCTGCATTCATTCTTCTATATGACATGTTTCACTTTAGCTTTGCGCCTAGGCTTAGGAGTATCTACTTGTATAAAACTGTTAAGATCCAGAGGCACTATTTCTACTTCCATTGGAGAATCCAATTCCCTAATCAACCAATTAGGTGTATCCTCATCACACTCTACCTCTGTAACATTCATTTGCTCCTAGTTTCCAATTGATTCAGGAACTTCTTCTCTTACTTCTTCAACTTTATTTGATGCATCCTCTGAAATAGGAATCTCTTAAACAATTTTTGGCATAGATTCTAGATTACTGGGGTTTGACACTGTCTCTTCTATTTGGACACTTATATTTTCCTATCTAGCCAGGTGTTCAATATCATCTTCTGGGATGTCACTTTCCCTGTATCCTACCACATCAAGATTTTCTTCATTTTCAACTATATCACATGAAACCTATGTAGCTTCTTCATTTTCAACTTCAACCTGACCTACCTTTGATTTTTCAAAGACCTGCGGTTGTTCATTATCATTTGGATTGTTCCCAAGCAAATATTGGGAATCAAAGGTATCTTCAATAATTGTTTCATCAATAGGATCATGCCCTGCAGTCTCCCCTATTTTCATCTCAAGAACATCAGGGTTCTTGGCTTCTAAAGCAAGTGTTCCTTTAATGAATTCTTCTTATTCAACATTTATAGGAGTGGACCCTATGTCTGGAATTTCTTCTACTATTGGTTGTACCATGGGTTTATCCTTAGACTTCTTTTCTTTTACCTTTTCCCACACGACACCAAATTTATCCATCTGTTCTTTAATTTTGGCTTCATCTGCCTCAGAAATTTCATCCAAAACCATAAAAGTTACTCCTAGTTCTTGTTTCATACTAGTCATATTAATAGAAGGGGGAGAAGTAAATAATTTTGCAGCTCTTTGAGATGCAGAACTTGTCTGTGTACCAATATTTTCTATTACCCCTACTTCTTCATCAATATTAGGTTTAGTCCTTGGTTTTGTTGTGAAGGAAGATGAACCTTTAGGTTTTACTTTTGATTTAACTTTGCTTGACTCGACATATTTTTGTTTATCAATTGGCTTTAGTGAAACTCCCTGGCTTGAAGCCTCAGGGGTTTTCTCTCCAATTCTTATGTCAGCAACTATCTTACTGGTCTTTCTCTTCTTCTTAGCAGGTTCCCCACTCTCAAATGCAGTTTCACTTCTTTTTTTTCTTCTTTTATCCTATGAGAACATGGTTTCAATTCCTTTTTCACTTAAAACTTTACAAAAATAATTTATCTAGTGTTGAGTATTTAATATAACCGATGTAGAGAATTCTTCAATTGATGTCATTTCTTCACCATGGTAATTTGAGTCTAGGATAGATTCATGATGCACCCTGTCTTCATTGTAAGTTTTACTCAACACTTGAACATCATCTTTTTCCAACTAATCTAGGATATCATGAAGCATAGGAATTTGAGTAGATTTTAGTGACAATTTTTCATATTTTCTTTTCCTTACTATGTGCTCATCTTCACAATTTAGCCAATAATCCTCTAGATGTTGGACATGAGCACAATAACTAGCTATGTTCTTGGCAATATTCCCTTCAGTATCATAATACATCCTCTTGAGTGGGAAATATTCAAAATTATATGTTCTCAATTCTTTTTCACACAAGTCAGCTGTCTTGATTGCACTGCATTTATAATTCCCTAACACAATAGGAAATCTAAAAGAAGCCTTCTTATAAGAGATGCTATAAAGAGCTTGGGATGACTTTAACTGTCTTATCAATTCTAGTAACACAATTTTGTTTGTAGGATACCTAGGCAACATGAAAGGATGTCCATCAAACCCTTCCATCCTAATATAGGAGTAAGTGGGGAACTAAATGTACCAGCCTCCAATCTGTCTAATAACACTTTGTGCTTCCAACGACAATATTTTGGCTTTGTCACCTTCCATCGGTCTAACCACCTTCATGGAAAACACATCATTAACTTTTATGTAATGCTCTTTTTATCCATGGATAGTGATTTGGGGTAAATGAGCATATATTAAGCTATTTCCTACTTTTTTGCCCATAGTTCCAATCTTTTTCAACCCTTGTTTACTTTCCCTCATGGCGCAGGAATAAATCACATATGAAGACATGCAAAAACATCTAGTTTTGGGAAATATATTTATCTTTCGTGTAGTTTGTCACTTTGATCTGTAATTAGAGGTTTACAAGTAACTTGCAAATTAACTTAAATTATAGTTAATCCCAATTGCAAATAGAATTGTGTGACTATGTTGTTTAACTGTTGAAATTATAGACTAAGTTCACTTTTACATAAATTAAGGAAATTGACTAATTGCGATAATGTTGTAATCAAAAATCAACATAAGGAATTAAAAGAGAAAGAATGAAAGAGGAGAGAGAGAAGAATGAAAAGACAAGAGATAGAGGAACACGAGCTTGATAACGGAGTTCGTCCAATCAGGACTACGTCTCTAGGTCTGCTTCTCAAGGTAGACTGCTTTATTAATATCGCCAAGCAATGAAAATGCTTTGTTACAATATCCAAGCTTCACCTACATAAGAATTTCTCACAGTCTTTCTCCCCTTTACAATTTTTGGTGTAATAATCAACACCTTATAATTTCTCTCTCAAAGAATTCAAATTCTCCACCTTTCACAATAATTTCCCAATAATACAATTATTCTCTCCAAGAGAATTTTCAATGTCCTACAATTCCAAAATCCTTCCCCTTTTATACAAAATGTTTACCCAATATGGTCTTTAACCATATGATTACAAAATCTCCCATTTACAACATAGAATTTTTTACAAATCCCCCAAAATTACACGTGAATCTCAAAAATCCTCCCTTTTTACATAAAATCATTTAAAAATCCCCTAAATATCTTTTATGTTTTCTTTTCTAAGCCCTTAATTTGACATTGCTCAGGTTCATGATTTTTTTTTAATTTTATCTTATCAGGGATTAAGTTTGTTACCTAAAAAGGGGTTAAATCATTTAATTTTAAGGTTGTTCGGGCTTAGTAACTCTTTAAAAATAATTGATGCCAAATATGTTCCAAGAGCCATTCATGGCACGATGGTGGAGAGTATTTTGCAGATAATGGGGGGTCATGGGTTCAACTCCCACACCCCCCTTTTGCACCCTATATGCACTAGGTAGTTATGAAAACAAACCACAGGCCATTATATGCTTAGCACATGTCACACAGCCTATTAATGGAGCAGGTGTTTCGGAGATGGAAAGTGGGAGGTTCAAATCCCCCCACATATTTTTGGAGAAACAGACGTAACCCACCAAGATATTGAATGTGCAAGGGTGCCATGTGGTGCTTTCTAATTCATCGATCAAAGGACACATGTCAATATATCATTGGTGCCACTTGTCAACTCATGATTGATCCTGAACTTACCACGTCAACATCCTCATCAGTTGCCACGTGTCTCACTCAGATTTTTCCACATCATCATGTCTACTAACTGTACATGCCATGTCACTATGCTTACATCATGTTGATGTCAGCATGGTCAACCAATTTTGACTAAAACTTTGACCTGGTATAACTTTGCCCTACGAGCTCCGTTTTCAACGAAACGAATGGTGTCAGAATCATGGCAACGAGCTCTTTGACATGATGCTATTTTTGACCATTTTTTAGATGATCAATTTTTTTCTTTGGTAGCTATGCGAGGTTTTGGCCCCAAATTTATTAAGCATATACCGGTGTCACGGTCTCCTTTACGGCGTTCAAATTGCGCCAAGGGACCCGTATATAGGTGATCCCTATGTGATAGGTTGGTTCCATCACGATTCTAAAAGCGTGAATTTTTAGGTCTTTTGGATCTCACGGATCATTTCCTCCCAATTGAGAAGCTTTGGACCCCAGAAGTCATGTTTTACATAGAATTTAAGTGAGGTTATTATCGCCTCACTTGCCTGTATCATATCACCACCTTTAAATTTAATCATCGACTCTACAAACAAGATGAAGAAAGAGATAGCATAGTCGTCTAATTAACTGCATATTCATCTATATTCACTGTCACATCCATCATCCACATAGAACTAACTAGTAGAATAACAAGCAATAGTATTGAATAAACTGATGTGAAGGAAAAAGTATCAACATGTTGGATCTCCTGAACATGAACATTGTTAGAAAATGAATCGTTTAAAGCCTCTTTTACCACCTTTGGTTGAAGGCTTAACTGTGATTGCAATTGATCCTCACATTGTGTTGTACGTGACACCCCGTCATCTTCATGCTCAGTATCACTAACGATTACAAACATGAGAGTTAAAGCATTGCTTGCATTTACAATCATCTTCATATGCCCTGTGTTTACAACAGGTCTATCATTCTTCATGTGATGAGCTTTTACAATATATTCAATTCCATCATTAAACAAATGATACTTGTTATGCCCCCTATAGAAAATGGCTTTTCTATCATACAAGTAAGGACTACCTAGAACCATCCCACAAATGTCGAGCAGAATTACATCTAACTCTACTTCATCTACAAACTTGGATGTGATTGCAAATCGAAGTTTACATTGCTTTGACACATGTAGCCGAGCATTATCATACACCCAACCTAATGGATATGGCTTAGGATTAGGAGTTTTTTTTAATCCCAATTTCTTAACAACTTGTTCAGAGATTAGATTCACTTGTGATCCACTATCTATGAGTGTATTAATCTTATTTTGTTTTGCAATAGCCCTTATATGAAACAATTCATTCCTCTTACTTTCAACAAGTACTTCATTACACTTTACAAAAGAAGCATGGGAACTAGTACTGACAATAGGAATGTTACCTTTTATACCCACAACTATGATCTTGGTTTCATCATCAGAATCTAATCTGAGATCATGCACGATAGCTGTGGTCTTTTGCTTACCCTTTCGATCCTTGAACCATTTCGGTTTCTGATCAGGATGCAATTTCCACCACTTTGCATCTTTGTGCCCTTTCTTCTTGCAGTGTGAGCAATAAGGCTTATCCTCCTCTTTATTTACAGTAGTTATCTGCTACATTTTCTCCTTCCCTTTCTTGCTCCCTTTGTGTTTATTGGAGTCCATTAAGAGACCATCGAGGCTATTCCTTGAGCTTGTTTCTAGATGAATGGCTTGCACACTAACTTCATCAAGGTTAGTTGGATTAAACATAAGTATTGTATGCCTCAACTTTTCATGTAATCCACCTATATACTTTAACAAAGTTTCTTGTGTATATAATGGAATGCTTAAAATTAAAGCTCTTTTCCTAAACTCGTGTGTATAATCCTGTACACTTTGTCCTTTCTCTTGCTTTATTGATTGCCAATTCATTACTGCTTTTTGCATATGACCTAATGGATAGAACTGTTTCTTTAATGTAGCTATAAACTCAAACCAAGAAGAAATAATTTTACCATATTGGCTTAGATCTTCCTGAGTTCTAATCTCCCACTAGATTAAGGCTGTGCCTCCTAGGCGAAGAGTGGCTAATTGGATTTTTTGAGAATCCTCAGTAAACTTCTAAATTCTACAATAAACTTCAATTTGTTTTATCCAATTATCAAGTTTTTTTGCATCTAGTTCTCCATTATAAGTTGGCAATTCATATTTAACGTCAAGCTTTAACAAAGGTGTATTAGCTTTAGATTGTATAGGTTGTTTCTTCTTTGAAGAAGTAGACGGAGAAGATGAAGAGGATGAAGAAGAAGATGGAGATGGAGGTTCAGGAGGGTCACTACCACCTCCTAATCATTTACCTTTATCATCTTTTGAAGTGGATTCACCTTCATTCTTCTTTCTGTTCTTGAGTTCCTTTTTCTTTCGTTGCTCTTGTCTTTCTTGGAAAGGAACTTCCACCATAGCCTTTATTTTGAGAAGTGCTTTCTTGAAAGTTTTCTCATCGAGCTCTATAGGACTTTGTTCAACTGCCATTTCTGATCATGGAAAAGACCTTCGTTTTCCGATCTCAA
The DNA here is from genome assembly GCA_007258455.2 of Sequoia sempervirens. NCBI lineage: Eukaryota > Viridiplantae > Streptophyta > Pinopsida > Cupressales > Cupressaceae > Sequoia > Sequoia sempervirens. The sequence goes on from VDFB02214182.1 coordinate 27,275, forward strand.
GATTGAACTTTGTAAGTGCACCTTCTCCTTGCTTCAATTTCAACCTAGTTAACATTCACTTTTGCAATTTCCTATTAAGAAGCTCTGATACCACTTTTGATTTGTAATTAGAGGTTTACAATTAACTTGCAAATTAACTTAAATTACAGTTAATCCCAATCCAACAAAATTGCATGACTATGTTGTTTAACTGTTGAAATTACAAACTAGGTTCACATTTATATAACTTAATGAAATTGACTAATTATGATAATGTTGTAATCAGAAATCAACATGTGGTAAACCAAGCCAGAAACAATGAAAAAAGGCTGAGAACACAGCTTGTGCGAATTTGTCTGTCGGAGACTTCACGTCTGCACTTCTCATGCCAAACGCTTTGTACTCTCCACCAATTCCTTGGCCTGTATCTAACTCCACATAATAATTTTTTGTGGAAATGCTTTATCCCTTACAGCACGGTATGTCCAACACCTTATATTTCTCTCTCAAAAGGCTAAATTCCCACCTTTCTGTAATTTCCAGCAATACAGTAGCTATACTCCAAGAATGTCTTCATGTCTATGCCATCCTTCCTTTATACCAAAATATTTTTTAATATAGTGCTTTAACCACTTATATTACCATCTCCATTTACAACATAATTTTACCATCCCAAGTACATGTGGAAATCTCCGGTTTTTGTTTATCTTATGAAGTTGGTTATTTACCTAAAGAGGGTTAAATCATATAATTTTAGTTATTTAGGCTTAGTAACTTTAAAATAAGCGTGCAAATATGTTCAAGAGTCATTCATGGTAGCGATGGTGAGTATTTGCAAACAATGAAGTGCGTGGGTTCAACTCCCATACACCCTCTACTTCGTGTGAAGCAAACCACGTATTGGGTTGCACATGTCATGGCCCATTGGTGGAAGCGAGTATTTGAGGGAAGGAAGTGGAGGTTAAATCCCCACATATTTTGGGCTAAACTTAACCCGCAACATATTGAATGTACAAGGTACCATGTAGCTTTTCTAACTCATCGTCAGAAGGACACATGTCAATATATCATTGGTGCCACTTGCAACTCTTGATTGATCACGAACTTTCCACGTCAACATCCTCTTCGGTTGCCACATGTCTCATAGATTTTTACACATCATCATGTTCTATGCTTTGTACATGCCACATCACTTGTTGGAAACATAGTTGTCGTTGCACCAAAAGATCGACCTGTTAATGCCCAATATAATTGTTAGAGTTAACAGATCCATGAGAGGTGGTTAAGCCATGCCATGAATCCCGAGGGGAGCGTTAACCATCTACCAACAATCTCCTCCTCAGTGTTACCTGAGGGGATTCGAACCTAGCACCTTTGGCTTTGATACCAATTGTTGGAAACACAATTGTTGTTGCACCAAAAGATCAACCTGTTAATGCCCGATACAATTGTGAGAGTTAACAGATCCACGAGAGGTGATTAAGCCATGTCACGAATCCCAAGGGGAGCGTTGACCATCTGCCTACATCACTATGCTGATATCATGCTGACATTAGCATGGTCAACCAATTTTGACTAAAACTTTGACCTGGCATAACTTTTTCCTACGAGCTCCGTTTTCAATGAAACGAATGGCATTAGAATCATGGCAACGAGATCTTCAACATGATGTTATTTTTGACCATTTTTTAGATGATCAAAATTTTCACATTTGGCTGGCCCCTATACTAGGTTTGACCCCAACTTTGACCAAGCATATGTCAGGCGTACGGTCTCCTCTTGACGTGATTCAATTTGAGTCGAGACTATATAGGCGAACCCTATGCGATGGAGCTAGTTTTGTTTGATTCTTAGACTAAATTTTTGAGGTCTTCTAGATCACTAATAAACTTTCCCCAATGCATTTGCACAGGATTATCCATTAATCTGGATATTATTACAAACATCCAAGGTTCAAACTTACTGGCATCTCGCAACCCAGCTATCCCGCTCAACATAGTTATAACATCTTGAACATCTTGGTTGAACATAGACCTTAGAATTACTTTTTTCTATTTTGTAATCTGCTCTTGGCACCATTGGGTACTCATAATTTCTCTGTTGTGCTCTTCCATGTTTTCAAATGTGTGCCTTGTGTACAAGTTAGGGTTAAATTTAACCAAATTTTCTTACAAATTTATAAAACTTTCAATTCACCTTTCAGTTAAATTCAAATCAAGAATAATCAACATTTTAATTTTCAAATGGAAATACCATTTTTGAGATTTCCGTTCATGAAAATGATTAACAAAATTTTGGTTATTCGAAGCATACCTAGTTCTGGTTGATGATGACAATCTCTTCAGAATAAAGCCTCAAAACCCTTGGCAATTGTGTTCTTAGTTTCTCAAAATTTACCTTTCCTTGCACGTGAGTATTATTTCATTCGCTCAATGTCCTTTGCAAATTTGTAGCATGACGCGAAATGGAGTGTTATAAAAGCAATTACATGCTTGAGGTGATGCCAAGTACATGAGTATTTTGCCACCTTCATTAATTACCTATTATAATGTATTAATCTCTCAAATAAAGGTGTAATCATTATGAATTAGGGTTCAAATTATGAATGCCTGGGTTTCTGTGTGGGCTCGCTACTAGAGGAGAAAGAAGATGCGAAGATCTTACGTGGCACTCTGGTGTCACTTTGATTTTTGTGAGAGGAAAAATTCTTCAAGATACGTGATCAATTATGATCACTGGGATTAAAACTTCCGGTACCAAATTTTGAAAAGAATACTGGGGATCAGAGCACTTACCTCCAAAGTTAAAAGAAAACCAGAACAAAGAAGAGACTAGGAACCAGTTTCAAAAGAGAAAAAATAATCAAAACATTTCATAGCAAAACCTCTAGTTTTCAGGTTTCGACTAAAAGAAAACGAAACAACAACAATCAGACTCCGATAAAAAAAGGTATCACCAAGGTTAAAATATTTTCGGCTAACAACTTACCAGGTGGACTAGGATCAACTGAAGATACAACTTTCTTTTGATATAATCGCAACAACTCTGGGATTCCAGTTTCTGGTAAAATATTAAAACTTGATGAAAGACCACAACACTGAATCTGGGAAAGAATAAGGATTAAAACAAAGACCAAGTAGACTAAAAATGAAACCTGCAATTTATCGACCCACCAAACCAAGCCAAAGTAAGCCCAAGTGAAAACTGAAAAGGAAAAAAAAATGGTCCACATTTTTCCAAGGGGAAAAATGGGGCATGTTGTGAGACCACACAACACTAGTCAACAAAATAATTTGAACCCGCACATGCATTCCAAGACTAAATTTTCACCTTTAAAGAACTGAAAGTCATGGAAATGAAATAAGGTCACACAAGAAAATCAACAAGGACAACATAATGGGCTCACATGAAAGAAGAGTGCCTAGTGTTAGAACTTGGGCTCTAATACCAAGTGTAACACCCCCACCAAGGAACCCCAGAGGACAACACAAACTATGCCAAATTTATGGATTTAAAAAAAAAAAAACAAATAACTATAGAATGCATAATATAACATAACATAATACTCTAAACCTAGGTCCTCTAAGGTTCCTCGACTGCGCTACTCATAAACAACAATCAAGATTACTAGAAACATTTCATCAAATACTAAGATAAATGATTGATTTAACATGCAAGGTTCATTTTAAAGCACCACATTTAATGATCCTATATTATTCACTCCACAATGTGACAACTAATAATCAAACATTAAAGATCACTTTCCCTAAAAAACAATCATATGAAAGATGCATTTTCTTTACAATACTTTTTACAAGGAGATATTGATAACTATTACATCATTATAATATTTACAACATGGTTTCCCCTAGTACATGAGAAAATATTACATCAAATTGCAATAATTAATACAATCGAAGCATAATCCAATATTCCAATACATGATAGGAAGATCTTCTCAAATATGAATAGGAACTGGAGTCCACAATATAACGAACAATCACCACACCCACAAACATGAAGCAAGAATACCCAATGGAGAAAAAGCACCAACCTCTTGACCATGCAGAACCCTAAAGTCCAC
>VDFB02214186.1:0-13730 GCA_007258455.2 Sequoia sempervirens
ATAATCTGAGTCATCACAATTTTTAATTTGATTATTGATGACTTGCCTTGATCCACGCCATTGTTGGAGTGTTCGATTTCCCCACTCATCGGTTATATCGGTATTAGTGTATTTACCCCAATCATTGAAGTTCTTTACCAACTCTCTAATCTTCCTACTTAGATCATCTGGTAAGGTCTAAAAAATTTGCAATGATTTAACTAATATATAAGTAGGCTTCAATGATTGGGCCTATTATTTACATCAAACCTTGAGGCTTTAGTCATAACATCTAGATTATTTTTCCTAGGGATCCAATTTTTAATTATTGGAATCACTATCATTTGATCCCTATCAATATTATTTATTGCTTCAAATAGCAAAGAATACAAAGAATGTATAGAGGGCAGTTTATTATCCACCTTTTTATTTAAATGCTCCAAAACAAGAGTAACAATTTCTTTTTCTTTTGAAAGAAAACCCTCCTCTTTTACCCTTAGTGATGTCTGTAATTGATCAATTTCCTGCATGAGCTGCCTCTTTGTTGGATCAACAGAGCACTCTATTTGTTCATCGACTTGTTCTAGAGGTGGTGTAAGAGCAGGATTTTGAATGGGAGACCCTGGTGTAGAAACATTTAGAGAAGCAGGAGGCATTGACCCTGCTGTGGGAGGTGATGTGCTGGTTTGTGGAGCATTGGATGTTTCCCCAGTATGTCTATACTTGAACCTTTCTACTTTAGTTTGCAGCTCAACATTCCTATGTTGCATTTTACTATATTCTTCAATTAAAATGTTATACTTCTCCATTAGGCTCTTTCTTTCAGCCTCTTCCCTTTCAGCAGTCTTTTGGGCCAACTTGGCCACATTCACAGTTAAACTAGTGGCTTCGGTTGTTGTAGTCTCTGAAGCCCTCTTTATTATTAATCCTCCTTTGAAATTTAGATTAATATCAGCAATGTCTGGCTTTCTTCCTTGTGGAGCCAATGCCCAAATTGCCAAAGTCTCATATTCTTCTTCAGGAGTTTTTGTAATCTTGTAGCTTCAACTCTTGAGGAATCACGAAAGATTCTTGGACTTCATAATGGCACTGAAAGCCACTGCATCTGCGATGTCCCATTCAGGAAAAATCAAAACACCAGCCTGATTCACTAGTTGTCTTCCTTCTTGAGGAGTGATGTTTTGAACTCTCTTCCATTAGTTCAACTTTCACTTCTTCATCATTCTCGACCGGGCGTCGGTGCCAGTTCTCTTCTCTCCTTGCATTTATTTTGATATTCCTCAAATTTCATCCTCCATGCCAATTGCAAGAATCTGAGGAGTCTTGCTTTACAAATGCATTGTCATCCTAGAACTCCTTGCAAGCCTCCATTCTTGCATCCTGCTACTCTTACCCTTCATATCAATTGGATAGAACCAATTCGACCTAGGAGACTGACATGCAACACTGTATGTCTTGATCGATGTAATAATTTCATCTATGAGATCCTCGAATGCGTGATGAATTCTTTGCCTCTTAGGGCTTGGCTCAGGTGGTGGTGATGGGGGACTACGCTGTGGTGAAGATTTTAATTCAATGATTTTGACAGCCCCAGGTACTTTGAATTTTGGGCCTGGTTGTGAAGGCGCCTTCATTATTTTCTTCCCTTTTCTATCTACTTCTTCCTCATCACTGCCAGTATCCCTTTTCCTCTTATAGATGGGCCACCTTTCTATAGGCTAACATACTGGCCTTGTTTCAATTGGCATATCACTTTGTCCTTGCATATCCAGACTTAGCCTTAAATTTATCTTTTTGGTTGTCAAGGTGTCCATTATCTCCTAGAAATTCTTCATTAAAAAGTCAATTCTCTTTTGGTATGTAGTGAATTCCATCAATGGATCATACGTCAGATCCATTTCATGCACAATATCCAGTAGCTTACTATAAGCTATCCACTTTTCTTTGTTCAATTCCTGTCTATTTAAATCAAATTCATTCCTGATTAGGTCCTCAGGGAAATTGAACTCATGTGCAAATTTTCCACCTTTTATTCTTTGTCTGAAAAGAGCAAAGAAACCTTCAGGATCATGTTGTCGCCTTGGACCAAATCTCATATGGTAATCAACAAAGAATTTGTCAAAATGTGTCTAGCCTCCCTTTGAAAATGTAAAGTCAGACACTACTGTATAATCAGGGAATAATGTTCTCTTCCCCTTTCCAGTTAGGTTATCTTCATGAATACACCCCATCTGCCACATAACTTCTGCAAACCCTAGTCTTGGTGGCACATTGTATGGCAGTATGTGAGGGGTTCCTTGAAATCCATATATTCTCAGGACAGTGCTGACTAAATATGGGATAATGTCACCCCAGTTATGTAAAACCCTCAATTCTGGTTTCCTCTCCTTCGGCCTAAGAAAATCATGCAATTCCTGAGGGATCCTAAGTACATTTACCACCAATCTAGCCCTCAATCTTACAGCAAAACAATTATCAAATTGCACATAACTGGTGCTTTCCTTATTACAGGACAAATCTGTAGCCCATATATGTACTGGCAATCTTTCTCCATTAACTGATTGTCTTAAGTTCATATTCTTAGCAAAGAAATCAGTATTTCTAAACAAGAACATATGCATCAACATAGAATACCAAAAAAATTGAGTACCAGTATCACCATTCTGCAGCTTTGATAGTCCTTCATGTATCCTCTCCACCAATAAAGAAGTGAAGTCATATGTTACAGAGAAGCTAGGGTGTTGTATTTGCACCCCATGAACATGTAATGCAATCGACATTATTCACGCACCCAGGGGCTGAAACCAAATCACGACGCAAAGTGAATAGAAAGTAGCCCGGAAAGACTTTTCCAAAACAATTCAATCTGAGAAGGGTTCACGAAGGTCACTAGAAGTGATGTGAAATTGTAAACCTCATGCCTTAACCAAATGAGGTGGAAGCAACTTACCCCTAAAAAGAGATTTCAATTTTGTATACTCATGCTTCATTTCCTCAAAATTAATAGGAACCAAGTCATTACTCGGCTCACTCAAATCAAAAGTCTGTTGGATAACATCTACGATAAATTTTTAATAGAACCCCTCCATCATTATCTCCTAATTGCAGGTGAGTAGGGGTCATATCTTATGGCCACTGCTCTAAGTAAGTCCACATCGGGGAACACATTTGGAACAACCAGCTTTCCCATGTCGTACCTCCATCCATTTGAAAAAGGATGAGGCAAATTCCTCTGTCCATACCATAATCTGAACATTTGTAAGCCTGTGAGTGGAACCCTAGCATCAGCAATGTTGGAATTATTACACACCAACCCCTCCCCTAGGATTTTCCCTAGCATCAACACCAAACCTTTCCTTCTGTCATTTGTTGATAATGGAAATTGATCTAGAAAATCATCGTACAAGTTTATTTTCAAATACTCAATGTGGCCAGAGTGCTGCTTGGTTGGCACCATTTTAGATAAACTAGGGCCTCACTACAATGTTACACTTGAAGTGGCTATGACTAAGCATAGATAGGAAATTATAGAGTAAAAATACTGCAATTCCTCACAATTTATGATTAAACAATAGCCCTAACAAAAGATTTTAATGAACTCAGTGACAAGCACCATGAGACCCCCTTCCCAAATTTAGGTGCAAAATGGCGGGAAGCGAGAAAATTAACTTCGGCTTTTCGCACAAACTCAATTTTTAGCCTTGGTACATATAATTTCACGACTCTGGCTCCACGAGAAATACTTGGATGCTGTGATACAAATGAGGAGCGAGTAAATTGATTTTATGGCGATCAAATTCTTCTAGTGGATGTCTCATCCGCCATTAAAGCTCACTCGCGGGCCGCGTGAACGGCTCCAACCATAATTTTATACATATTTAAATTTGAGCCATTGATCCTTTAGTTTGATCAAATCATCGACGCCCATCTTCCATGACTGACATAATGCGTAACATGGCAATAAAAGGGGCCCACTATGTCGCCCACACGCGAAGATGCACCCGCGTGGCCCGGTTGCCACAGCGATATATCGCAATCCCCTTTGATTTATCGCCAGCGGGGATGCGGGCACCATCGATCTTTTACCATAAAGCCTACTCCTTCAAAAATGGTCGTCGTCCTTTCCTTTAACTGTCGAGTAGCTTTTCCCTTAAAATCATAACATTTGCATTGAAATAAAACACGTGCATCTTACAAGCGCATTAGTAATCCGCCCTGTAATACATTTAAAACCGACGAACACTTTCTTCACTCCTTAGGCTTCATTGGATGAGACACATGGCAGGCACCCGCGACATCACGATCCCAAAATTCCTAATCGTGGGATGGTGGGCACCGTCAATCTTGAAGAGACAACTCATCAATGGTCACGCAGATTTCTTCCTTTATGAAGGGCACGTGGCACTTGCCCGTGATATTGCGATCCCTATAATTGCTGATTGTGGGATAGCGGGCACCATTGATCTCGTTCCTTTAACACAGTCGCCAGCCATGTCGTTAACCTTCGAGCAGATTTTCCAGTGAGATTATAATATATCCGTGGATTTAGAGCATGTGCATCTCGAGAACACTTTAGTAATCCACCCCTTAATACATTTAAAGCCGACTAGTGTTTCCTTTACTCTTTAGGCTTCATCGGATGAGACACGTGGCGCTTGCCCGTGATTTCGCAATCAACCCAAGCACCATCGCGGGATGGCGGGGAACGGCTTAGATCAAATGGTAGTTGGTCAGTGATAGCTCAAATTTGATCCCCCGGATAGGACATGTGGCGCCCACCCATGATTTCACGATCCTTGAATTCCTGATCATGAGATGGCAGGCACTGTTGATATCTGGAGGAAATAGATCAACGACAACACTAAATCAACCCTTGAGCTCCCCCGGATAGGACACGTGGTGCCCACCCATGATTTCGCGATCCTTGAATTCCCGATCACAAGATGGCGGGCACCATTGATATCTGCAGGAAATAGATCAACGGCAGCACTAAATCAACCCTTGACCTCCCCGGATAGGACACGTGGCACCCACCCATGATTTCGCGATCCTTGAATTCCCGATCATGGGATGGCAGGCACCATTGATATCTGCAGGAAATAGATCAACGACATCACTAAATCAACCTTACAAAATAAAACATTCATTAAAAGGAGTAGGCATTACTAGGCGGACAACAAATAAAACAAGAGCTGCAGGGCAGCGAAGTTCCTACCAAAAAGTTATTAAATAGTTATGTTTTAAGAAGTTAGAAATGAAATTATTGATGAGGTGGGACTCTTATGTAAGAAGAACAAATGATTAAGTTAAGGATTGTATTTGTTGTTATAACTTTAGTTCTAATATATTAAATTATATTTTAGATGGTTTATATGTTACATATATATTGTATATAATTTATAATATTATAATGATGTTAAAAATATATATTAGATATTATATATGTTACATATGTATTATATAGTGTATATATTATAATATGTTGTTAAATTAATAATATAATATATTAAAAATATATTATTTATTTGAATTTGTTATTAGATTATTTTATATATTTGAATTTAATAGAATGGAAATATAAAATAGACAAGCTAAGAGTTGATAGTTTATAATTGCAGTAACATAGGAGACAAAAATTAAGAGAAAATATGTTATTCAAAATTAAAAAAAAAAAAAATAATATGCTACTTATAACACTATTTTTTCATGAAGTTACTATTTAAATTTCAAATAAAAACATAAATATTAAAATATATAACATAAATTTTAATTTATTTTAAAATATAAAAATCTAATTAAAATGTGGTAATTTATTTTTTAGAGTTTAGACTTAGATTTCTATTTTCTCTATTTTTATTATTTTGATCTTGCATGCTTACATTAACCATAATTCATTGATACAAAAAAATATAGGAGAGATAATATTTTTTTTTTTATTTTGATTAATCAAAAAAGGTAAGTATTAAAAATTGAATAAATTAAAAATCATAACAAAAGATTGATTCAAGAAGAAAATTATTAAAATTAAAATTATTTATATTAATAATTAAAATATAAGATAATAAAAATTAAAGAGGAGTTGAAATTTTTAAACTTAATTATTATAGTGGATGTCTTAAACAATTATTCTTTGGAAATATCAAAACTAGGAGAATGAAACCAACATAAAATTTTAATAAAATATATTTCAATAAAATGATGTGTACACTAAGTTAAAACATTTATATTGCTAGTCAAATGGTATGTAGGGAAAACGAAAACTAAGAGATAAAAATATTTAACAAATAAAAATATATACTATCTATAGCAACAATTTTTTGGGGGCTAAAAATTTATAAATTATAGGTTGAATGGTAAGGCTAACAATTTTTGTTGTGGTTTGTATTTTTCTTCTGTGCTTTGTTTGTGCTAGGTTGTTGCCCATCTGTCTTTCACTCTCTTTGTTTATGCTTGTGTTTCTCTTTTTAGTTGTTTAGTTGTTTTGTGGGTTGAGTTGTCTATGCTTTTTCTAAACAAAACCATTTAAAATTAAATTATATCAGTAGTCAAATGCTATGCAAAAAATAAATAAATAAATAAAGTCTTACTTTGTAAAATTGGAAAACCTAATTATTATAATGATGAGTTTGTTAATATTAAAAGAAAGGTAAAGATCACATGAATTATTCACACTTAAAAAATTGGAAAACATCCTACTTATAGCAACACATTTTTTCACTTATTAAATAGTGACTATTAAAATTCCTAATAAAATAAATAAATATTACAATATAGCATAGTAGCTCAAATTCTAATTAATTTAAAAATATCAAAGTATAATTAAAAGAATAAAAATAATTACCTTTGTATACCACTAACCTAAAATAATGAAAAAAGAGATAAAAAGTCTTACTTTGTAAAATTGGAAAGTCATTCAGTCAAACTGCATCTTATAGAAACTAAAAATATATACCTTTACTTGGTAAAATTGAAAAACCTAATTATTATATTAGCACATTTTTTATGTATTAAGAATGTAGAAATTATTATTTTAAAAAATATTATTTATTAAAAATTTAACTCTTTTTAATTAAAACAATGAAAAGAATAGTCAATTTATAACACTAATCTAAAAGAATGTAAAAAAAAATCTAAATTATATATAAAATAAATATTTCAAAATATAAAATATAAGTATAAATTTAATGAATAGGTTGAATGAAAAGATTAGCCATAACATCTAAAAATTAAGGAAGTTATTAAAAAAAGACTAAATTTTAAATATAAATTTGTTGATTAAACTATAATCTTCTTAAAAATTAAAAATATTAATATCAATATAATATAACTATTTTAATTTAAAAATATTTTAAATTAATATGAAGTATGATTTGTTACAATATATATAAGATTAATAGATGAATACTAAGTATGATTTGTTACAATGTAGGATTATACAAGTAATAAGATTAATAGATAAATATTAAGTATGATTTGTTACTGTGCGGGATTACCCACCATTCCATAATAATCGTTAATGGAAGTAATGGAAGCGCCAAAATCGCTTATATCAGGTGAAAATTGTGTACCAATTAGATTCAAGAGAATTGATTTTTGAAATATATTTTGTTATATAATTCGCATCTATACATTGATAATAGATTGAAAAAATTCAAATAGAAAAATTATTCAAGTTCTCATTGGTTAAAGTGAGAGTTATTAATAACTAGTTAAGTGCAGGTGGTGCCTATAGTTCCTGGTAGGAACTAAAATTATATTATAGAAGAAAATAAAATAAATCTACAATTTGTTTTATAATTTCATTACAACTTTAAATGTATGTTCACTCATTAAGTTGTATTTTTTTACAATCACATTTTTATTTTAAACTTGATTTTTGTTTATTTCACAATATCACTTAACCAATCAAGAAAAATTTAATCATTACTATGCAACATTATTCTCACATCAAACTAACAAATAAACATTGAAAATTTATTTTTTTATATTATAACATTCATAATTTAAACCTTTTATACACAATATCAAGTTAATTATAAAAAACACATAAAATTATTTATAAGCAACTTAAATTTTTTAACAATTTAATAAAATATAATTTAATATAATTAAGAAAAAATAAATAAGAATTATAGATAAATTTATGAAATATTGATTTACTTATCAAGAAAAAATCAATTATAAATTTACTTATTATTGATTGTAGTGTCCCGTCTGTGATATCGTCGTATTGTTTTCAATTGTGGGAGGTAGGGTATCATTTGATTTTAATTTGTTTTATTGTTATTTATTTGATTAAATAAATAATATTAATAATTTATTTAGTTTAAATAAATTAAGGTGAAAATATTTATTAAAATAAATATATTTTATTATAACTAAAAGAAAGATTAAATTATTAAATATTTATTAAATATTTAATAGTTGATCTACTTGGTTCATATATGAAAGAGTCAGTTATAAAATAATGAATAGGGGTAGTGGCGTAATGGAGAAGATTGGTTAAAATAAGTAATTTTATGAAGGTGCTGGCAGTTACGGATATGCATGTAATAGCAAATTAATTATTTGCTTTAAATAGAAGTAATGGAATGCTTTATGGGGATTCTTTTGGTAATGAAAAGAAAACTAATTTGCATGTACTGCATGAAAATCGCTCTTCCTTCGGCCAAGAATGCATGAAAGCTAAACCGATTTGATCTGAGGGGGGGGGCATCTCAGGAGGCGGATCTGAATGGTTGCATGGGAGAGCGTGGTGGAAAGAATTTCTATGAAAGATATCGATGGAGGGAAAGAGGAGGAGGCTTAGCAAGGAAGAAAAGAAATTGCAAAGGATTATCCTCATTCGATTTTGGAAGAGACATCATATTAGAATAACTGGAGGGAAGCGAAACGAATTTTATAGATGAGTTTTTCTTCTCATTATTGTTGTTTATTTCATGGTCTAGTGGATCTGTATATAATAATAGTGTGATTATCTGTCATGCATAAAGGATAACTAGTGCTTTTGGGTAAACCTGGGTTTGGTATGTCGATTTCATCTTTCTCCTGATTGGTTTCTTGAATCTTCATCGATGAATACTCCTTCAACCTGTTGCATTAAGTGTTGGCGATTTCTCTCTGCTTGATGCAATTCTGTTCATGACTGTCTGTAAATTAATTACTGTGTCTGGATTGCCTCGGCAGTGATTCAGAAATCTTGCCTTATATTGAAAGGACGAAGGCTTCAGTTGTAGACCTTGGTTTTCATCAACCAATTTCCTTTGCTAGGGATTAATTTATGATGCTAGTCTATTATTTGAGGTTGCTTTTATTTAACTTCACCAATTAACCCATGTCTTGGGTAGCTAGTTGCGTCTTGATATTCATTATAAACTTGATCGGTGCATATGGTAGTCCTCCTCCTTATCGATGTGACATAGTGACCAGCCGTTAATAGGCTTTCGATGTGATACAAAGCGGTGGTTCACTAAGTGGCATTTGCATTTTATGTGAGATTCCTATTCTCTGTGAAGTATCAAGAAACTTTCGCAAGTCCTGCTTATATTTTCCTCTTTTTCAAACGTAACTGTATCTGCTATAAGGGATGTGCGTGCTTGTCAATCATCAACCTGCTTGTATACCAAGATAAAGTTAATGCATACTCTGTAATCCACTCCACTCAGGTAGTTATCTAGCTACGTTATTTGGTCATGCTTGTCCTTCTTCATAATTTCAAAGCCGTCATGGTATGTTTCCTCATCCTCCAGCTCAAGTTTCGATCTGCTAGTATGCCCTCAGCCATTATTTTATTGCCATGGGATAAGAAATCATCGTAGTCATCCCTTGTGTGGTTCATAGGTTGTCTCTATGCTTTCTTTATTTATTTAATTATTTATACTTCTGTTGCATAATCTTCCTGTTCGTTAGGTGAATTCGGGGGTTGAATTATGGATTGTAGTTTTCTACGCCACTAGGAGATAATGAGAGCATTCTTGTCATCATCTTTCCTCAACCTGTAGTATCAATTTAATCCTCTACTTTAACTTATTGGTGCCGCTCACATTCTTTTGGCTTCCCTGTGTAGCCTATCTTTTGTGACTAATTGTGTTCGGCCTTCTTACTCTCACACATCATCTCTCTTTTCTTTTTTTGGTTGACTTCAGATTAAGTTACAGTTCACCTACCTTGTCATAGCGTTTATACCATGGGGAGGGTATAAATTTGAATAACCTGCATGACACCATTTAAAATCTATCATAACCGTATCACTGGAACATAAAATGTTTTAGGCATTTTAAGTAACCATCCTGATTTTGTTGGCAAGCTGTCACATCTGCAGTACTTGAAAATAGAATGTAGTAGAGGTTTAAATAATCTATCCTGATTTCTTTGTCAACCTGTCTCAGCCGTGCACTTGAACATATTAGGAAGTTTAAAGTTCTAAATAATCTCTCTGATTTCATTATCTTCATGTCTCAACTGCGACGCTTGAACTTAATAGAAAATTTTAAAGATTTATAACATCCTGCTTGCTCCTTCTGACAAACTGTCGCAGTTCCTGCACTTGGAAATAAAATATTGTCCATCACTAACATAATAGAGATAATCCTATTGATTGTGGTGAAGATTAATTTCCAAACTTCAAACTTGAGCGTGTCTCTGGAAACTCGCTAGCAAACAGAAATGTGTTTAGTTCAAAAAAGGAAAAGTTGTACATTATTTCTCCTTCTCTTAAGTCACGTATTTGCATCTCACCTCTCTCTTTCCCTTCAGGCTTGTGGATCACATTTGGGAGTTGATAATAATGCTAGTAAATGGCGACATTGCCAAATTCTGATATTCACTTTCTAATATACTTGGCAACCTGCGACAGTTACAACATTTAGAGTTTAGGCATTGTACAGAGTTAAGTAGCCTCCCTGAAACCATTGGCAAACCATCACAGCTGCAAAGGTGTAGTAAATCATATAGCCATGAGGTTATGTATTGATTGGGATGTGGTGTCAATCGGTCAGAATAATATTCCTTTGAAGTGAACAATTTAACAATCTTGTAGAGTTTGGTAACTACTTACCTAGTGCAAGTTGCCTTGTCTTTAGTTCCATTTAATTCATTATCCAGAATTTAATTACACTATCTAGAATTTAAGTGAGAATTCTTTTCAAAAAAAATAAAAAAATAAAAAAATAATTGAGATTTTTGTATGTATAAGTAGGTATAAATAACTTTATATTTGTACATTCAATGGATAAATATGTATATGTGTATATGAGTTTATGTTTATATATATGATTGCTCGTTTCTTAAATTATGAAAAGTGATTAGTGTGGCCTAGTATTTAATTTAGAAAGTAGTAGTAGATTGAAAAAAAAACTAATTAGGAATAAAAGAGACTTGATAGTCAAAGAAGAATTTATTTAATAAACAAAATAGAGTAGAAATGTATAGATTGTTGAATTCCTTATAATTCTAATTGTTGAGTATCGCGTAATATGGGTGTTTGTACTGAACTCTTAAATAATGAAATTGTGTATCTTTTACCATGGTTAAGTATTGTAGTAAACTCTGTTTGACCTAGTTATGGTAGTTTTATAAACTTGAGTCAACGAAATAAATTGTCCCTTGAATTGAGTTTTCATTCTTAATTATTTCTTTTGGATTGTTAGTTAGTGGATATCTTTATGACAATCTGAGTTTCTATTAAATGAGGTTCTTATATGGATAGTTATTTAGAACCTTGAGATTGTAATTGTTTTGGTTGTTGAAAATGTGATTAGATAATTGTTGTCATTGCCATGTTGCTGATTTTATGAATGTAATTTTTGTGCCACTGTAAGGGGTTCTTGTGAGGAGAAAATTGAGGCCTCCTGTGGAACGCCTAGTTGGTGGCTTTTGGATGTTGAGTGATTTTTGTTGATATGTGGATTGTATTTGTGTTTTAGGGTTGATTGATTTGTGGATGGGTCTTGATGAATCTTCCTTTTTGTGGCTTTTCTGAGTTAATCTCATATTTGAGGGAAATTTTATCCTTGCGTTGGAATTATTGGGGAAAAACTCTTGTTGCTTCATTTTACCCTCATTTGTGGGTTGTCATTCTTTTGGTTTCCAGAGGCTTGAAATAATTGACAGTTGATGTTCTCTCTTTATGTGCCCTTGATGTGGCCAGTGTTTTGATTTCATTTTTTTAAAAGGGTTGTACAAGAATTGTTGAGACTTTGATTATGTGTTTATAGCGAGATGGGTAATGCCTCACATGTTTCTCTGTTGTGATCTAATGTTCTTTTTATGATGTACAACCCTTAGATTTTGGTTTATGTTTGTTGGGTCTCTAGGGAGAGTGGCTCTTCGTGGGGGCCGGCGCCTCGGTTAAGAGGAAGTGCATAGGAGAACCCACGTAAGAGTAGTTAAACAAGTGATAACCTAAAAATAGAATTTAGGGGGATGGGTAGTAAAACACACAAGATAATAAATATTGGATGCCTCGCTAATGCATTAGGGCTATCATAGACTAATGATAGACTGAGAAGGCCATGGTCGGCAAAGTCATAACCTTGTCCCCATGAGAGGTTATTGGCTCTGCATGAGCTACCCTATGGTGTCGGCGCCTCAAGTAGGAGGAAGAGCCAGGAGATCCATAGATGGGTGCCGACGCCTCAAGTTGGAGGAAGGGCCAAGAGATCCCATGAAAGCTATGCGATGACACTCTCCACTTGGCACCCATTTGTCTTGCTTCATTATTGCCTCTGGAATTGTATTATGTTTATTATTCCAATTTGATATGGAAATGTTTCATGATCATCCTTTGGTTACTTAATTATTGGTTATTGCTTTGTTTAATGTGATGGGATTTATGACTTTAAGTTGTTATGTGGGCTCATGAATGTTGTTGATTATGTCATTGTAATCCTTGAGTTTCATGATACTTTTGTATGACGTTGAGTCTTGTGGTTCCCTGTTTGGATGTCCTTGGTTGAGGTTTCTTTCTTGTCAGCTCCTTAGCACAGGGGGTGGGTCTTCAGACCCACGTGGTCGGGTGGAACGTGCTAAGCACCCCATTGGGTCCCCAGTCAAGGATCGAGAGGTGCGGATTGGTGCTGTTGCGGCGACTCCAGAGTTGTATTTGTCTTGGAGCCAGTTAAGATACTTTGTATTCCTCTGTTCATTTGTATCATGTTATCTTGTTGTATGGATTCCGTTCATATTTGGAAACACTTTTGTATCATTGTACCTCTTGAACATTGTACTATAATGTAACGTTAAACCTTGTGTGGCTATTGGCCATGGCAGTTGTTATTCAAGGTGTGGAGCTAATCATGTATATGTTGTATTTACGTACACAGATGGTTTCTTATCAATGATTTATCATGTATGTGTTACATTTGTTATTGTTTACTTTGTTATGAATTATATCTTTGGCTTTTATTCTTTATTGTCGTTGTGTGGAGCTAAGTCTCGTAATGACTCCTCGTGTACCCCAAGGGATGTATGTGTTAGTGAATCTACTTAAATGAAATTCATGTCATGACTTAATGTGTATTACATGTATGTTATGTTAACTTTAAAAAAAAAATTGTGCAGTAATTATTGTTTAATTGTCCTTTAGGGTCCACACGGCGAGGCGTTACATTGATAAATTTACTTACCAATCTATTTTAACCATCAAGAAAAAATTAATCATTAGTGATTGCAACATTATTGGCACATCTTTTAAACTGACAAATAAACATTGAAAACACATTTATTTTTTAGTTCTTGCCAAGGGAACTATA
>VDFB02214187.1:0-27543 GCA_007258455.2 Sequoia sempervirens
GACACAAATATTATATATATAGTTGTATATACATACAAATACGCACATAATTTTAATATATTATTTAGTGAGTTGGTAATGGGGCTCCCCGTCCCTTGTATCTTGTGGGGATTTTATTCTATCTAAAGCTCTTCTAGTGGGGATACGGCTGGACTTACAATTTAACTTGCAGGGATACTACACTCCACTTTGTCTTGCCTCTAGCTTCTCCTCCTCCTTGTGGGACTAAATGCTCCCAAAGCCTATTTGAGTCTTTAAGCATTCTACAAGATATGCTAATTATGTTTGGCATGTAGTCACAAGGAATATAGATGGACACACAATCGACTCCAATTTGTCATGGGGACCCACTATCTAACTTTTGCACACTAATTGGATGGATAACTATGTTTGTATATATGTAGATTTCTCTTGTTGTTTCCATTGATTGTATTTTGTTGCCTTCAATGCTCTCTAATCCTTACAAATTATTCTAAGGATTAGACAATGTTCCATGGAGTTTTGGATGGCTGGGATGTAGGGACAAGTTTTGAGGACAGGAGAATGATAGGCCAAAATTTAGGGAGGGAATAAGGTGACACAAATATTATATACAGTTATACATACATATATATTATATTAATACATACATACATACACACATATAATTTTAATATAAAGTTTTAATAGATTATTTAGTGAGAGTTGGTAACGGGGTTCTCCACACCTTGCATCTTGTGGGGATTCTTTTCTATCTAATACTCTCCTAGTGGGGATACTGCTGGACTTTGAAATAACCCCCTTACAATTTTTTTCAATTTTAGCCACAACACTTCATTTTTTAGCGTTAGCAAAACCAAAACCAGCTGAGAAAGTAACCCTACACCAAGAATGTTCACCAAGATCCCAATGACGGGTGAGGTGATAGCATATGGCGTTGGGGATCGTTAGCAAATAAACTGAAAGTGTTGGAAATTACAATGCTTATGCAACTTGACCACTTATTCAGCGGGAGTAGTTTGACAGCTCAGCCAATTAGCATGATGAGGATTACAAAGTACTGAAAGTAAAGAGTTGGGCGGCTTGCCGACCCCTTCCGCTTGTTCAGCGGGCAGAACAGAAATGAAATGTTGAAAGTAAATGGACGGTGAGGCCTGTCCCTTCCACTAATAGTGGGAATTACAAGATAAAGTGCAAAAATAATGAATGACTGAATGAGTACTATTGATTTCAGCCTTACAATGAAGGTAATCTGCAAATTACAAATGATATATTTGTCCAATCTTCTACAAATGTTATTAGATATTTCTCCAAACTTCACAAGCCTCCCGAATATGAAAAACAAGCCAAAAATCAGAACTTCAACAATCTGATATGAAAACCAGCACACAGAAAACTTAAACCAACAAGACTAGAACACTCCAAAATGCTCCTAACTCCTCCAATACTCCTTTGATTGACATGAAACAAGTTGCAAATGAAACCTAAGAAGAAGGCGCCCAAGTCTAGACAAAGAAACAGCTGCAAACACCAACTATTATTTTAATGCACGCATTCCAAGGTGCCTACAGACATGGTACGGCTTCCCAAGAGGGGTGACACTCAAGATAAAATCAAAGACTCCTCTAAAATTTCTGAAAACTTGCAATATGAGGCACTTAGGGTAGAAAGATGCATAGGAACAACACCTAGAACCAGGAAAAATTCACCTAGAGAGACAACCAAAAATGTGCTTTCTACAAGCACCAAACTAGCAAATTGAAGAACTGTAAAAACACACAAAACATCAAAAAACATCAATATTAAACTTCTCCATAATGCTCAATTTGTTCTTTAGTGTAAAGAACAATCTCTATCTTAGCTAGTTGTTATCTTTCAAGCAAGAAACTAAGTTGCTAAGAGGTATGCATTCCTCGAAGCAAGTAACCATTTCGGCAACACTTCATTGTATTTTCTTCATGGATACCAACAATGAAGCCTAGCACTCTTATTTATAATCTTCTCCACAATTTCAAACTGCTTTTCCCTCCAATTAGGATGCCCAAATTGAAATCCAAATTCATCCTTTCTTAATTTTTCATTTGAGTTTCATTAACCTCCATCACAAAGTCGTCCAAGGCATTAGAGGAAATAATACTTAATCAAAAGTAAATATAACATGAAATAGGCGTCCAAATTGCTTAAGTGAGAAACCTTATAAAAATTGCTTTTTAATAAAACCAACTTATCTCTCCATTTAGGCATCCTCCAAGCATTATTAATATTTCACTTAATTAAAAACATTTCACCAAAAGAAACGCCCAACTCATAAACACTGACTTGCCAAAAATAGCTCCAAAAGTGCGGGAGACCAAACTGCTCAAAATGACTTGCCTGAAATAGCCTTTGAACTGGCCTGCTGAAACCCTACTAAAAATAGCACTTACTATAAATAGCATATTGCTAAAAATAGTAAGTGTGTCTAAATGCATTTTAACCACATTCCGAGCAATCGTCACAACTTACTAAAAATAGTAAGTTCGGAAAGGTTACCTATTTCAGTTGCATGTCACGCCTCTACGAAGCTCTCTGAAAACCCAAAAGGATTCCAAAATCCAAACTACAAAACTCCAACATGCAAACCCCTGAATCCACAAAAGAATCCTCGAAGTAGTTGGAAACCCTAATTCTGCATTTGACTAGCCTTTGGGCATCCAAGGATAGGCTAATAGTCTCTGGAAAGTGTAGCACTAAAAATGGGGACATTACAAGCTTACATTTTAACTTGTGGGAATACTACATCGTTCGCCTTGCCTCTAGCTTCTCCTCCTTGTGGGACTAAATGCTCCCAAAGCCTATTTGAGTCTTTAAACTTTCTACAAGAGATACAGATTATGTTTGGCATAAAGATGGACACATAGTGGAACCCAATTTGTCATGGGAACCCACTATCTAACTTCTCCCTACTATGCAACAAACTTCCCATTCAAAGAAATAGACAATAACTCAAGGAGTGTAGGATGAATGCTTCCAAAGCCTCATTGCGTCTTTAAGCCTTCAACAAGATATGTAAATTATGTTTTGCATGCAGCCACAGAGAATAAGATGGATGCATAATGGAACCCAATGCCTCGTTGGCACCCATCATCTAACATCTCCTCACAACTTGCTTTGTTGTCTTTGCATACTTTATTTTTAAAGTTTTTCTTAAATCTCTACACTAATTGGATGAATAACTATGTTTATATATATGTACAACTCTCACTATTTCCACATTAAATTAGGTTGCAACCCAATTTTTATATCTTATATTTTGCTGCCTTCAGTGCTCTCTAATCCTTACATGGAGTTTCAAAAGTGGGGATGTAGGGATGGGTTTTGTGGATGGGGGAACAATGGACCAAAATTTGGGGAGGGGAATGGTGGTAGGTAGCACAAATATTATATATATAGTTATACATACATTCATATATATTATATTAATACATACATATATACAAACACACACACACACAAACATTTTAATATATTTTTTAATAGATTATTTATTGAGAGATGGTAACGAAGCTCTCCACCACTTGCATCTTGTGGGGATTCTACACTATCTAATGCTTTTCCAGCAGGGATACCATTGGACTTATAATTTAACCTTCAAGGATATGTCACTCCACCCTTCGCCCTGCCTTTAGCTCTTACTCATCCTTGTGGGACTACCATTCCTCCAAAATCTCTTGTGGGACCACCTATTGACTTCTTTGCTCCACTTGCTCTTGCTGCTGTAGGACTATTGTTCTATTCCTCTACCTCCATTTTTTGTTCCTCCTTTGCTCCTCCATCTCCTCTTGTGCCTATGCCACCTATGCACCTTCATCTTTGCAAGACTACTACTTTTGCTCCTTTCCACCATCACCTTTTTGTGGGACTATTGCTTTACTCCATTGTTCCCCCAACCCCTTGTTTTGTTGCACTCCAAATTTCCCTTGCATCACTTGTGGGTCTACCACTTGCTTTCAACCAATTAGGGATACTATTCCAACATGCCTATCAGCACAAAGATGTCAATTTGGAAGATTTGAACCTTGGTCTCCAACATGAGAACTAAGTGGCCCTACCACATGACCACAATCCAACCCTTTGACTAAAATTGGACTAGGGATGCACCTCGTAGGCGATGCACAAATGTCCCACTTCACACACAATAGGTAAAAGAGGATTCAAGATCTTGGGGGCCACAAGAAATTTACACTAGCTTGAGTTGGTGGGGGGCAGCTCAAAGAGGACATGGAGGTAGGCTTGGTTCCTTAATATGGTTACTCTTGACCTTATCTCAAAGTGCCTTCATGGAAAAACATAGAGGTGGACATTGGCCCATGCATTGCCCATAAGTGTGACCTCTACTTTTAGGTTTCCCTATGGCCACTACAAGGGAGCCCCCCGCCTTGTTAGCTTCGGACTTGGGCCTATGGTGTGAAACTACATGCTCCCCATCACTAGGCCCAAACTCAATGGGCTATATATAATTTAATATTATCAATATATATTTGTTAATTAAAGTAATTAATGTTTATAATTACTAAACTAATTAATACTAAATATATTATATTATTATAAGTCTTTCTTATGATTCCTATGATTTATTTGACACCAAATCCTCATTATTTTTGACCAAATTTACGTCCTTCAAAGAACTAATGGTGAAGTTGGGGAATTTGATCAGTCTAAATGATGAAGGTTGCATAATTTAAGATAGGAATATTGTCATTCTTCAATCTTTTTATTTATTTTCTTCTTTTTCTAAGAAACCTCACAGCATTCAGTAGAAACTCTCAAACTTTTATGAAAACTTGATAACATCCACCACTACCCCACCCTCACCACTTCCTCCAATCTCTACTAAGCCTGAGGTGTCTGTCACCTATGAATTAATAGATGTTTGATCACTAAATTCCTAAAGCTAAGATTAGAGAGCATGCATCTTTGAGTAAACAAAAACAATAGAAGCTGTTTTTAATGATGTGTTTTGTGCCCAATACCATGTAAATATTCCTTCTTTCTTTCAAGGTCAACCATTTGTACATGCCATCTTCTTTGTTTGTTCAAAGTTTTGATACAAATCAAAATCATTATCATGACAGAAACTTTGTTCAATGTAGGGACTCTCTAGCATCCACATGATGGTCAAGGGATGACTAGGAATCCCTTTGCCATCTTTGGGGTGTTGAGGCATCCCTTTGTCATCTCTTGGAAGGGGGGATGCCCCTGGGTTGTTCCTGCTTTGGCAGGGATGTCTTGGGGACATCCCTTCCTGTAGGCAGCAGCGGGGGTGGTGGTAGGGGGACATTTTCTCCCCATCCACAAAACAACCCCTTTTTTGAGGGGAGATGCATCCACATGGAACATTGAGATTATGGCTTTTTGACTACACTCCTTTTTATATGATATTTTTTTGTTATCAAGATAAAAAAGATTGGGCAGTAAGAAGTAAGCTAAAGACAGGAGATGGGATTCCATGTTCCAGTAATGGCATTCTGATGCTAGTGTATGTAATCAGTTGTGGTACTGTAGCTACTATTGTCACTAGAGAAGAAGCATTTTGAACAAAACTCAAATTGACTATGGGGATCAGCTTAGCAGATTGCATAGAGGGGGGTTGAGGATGAGGTAAGGCATGAGCGGAGGATTCTTGTTTCAGCATTATTTTCTAAGCAATAAAAGCAGGGATCATTGCATATTGGAGAATCTAGTCCCTGTTTATTCAACTAGAAGTCTAAAAGATGTATCCATGGCTTCTGACAAATTTGGCTTCCAGTGAGGCAAACAAAATGGCAGATGAATTGACAAAAATAGGATGTGGTATACTGTAGGTGCAACATATAACATTAAAAGATGGTATTAGGTCATAGTGCTCATACTCATGGCTTGGCAGACCACTTTGGGCTTGGGATCAGACTAGGGAAAAAAACTCTGCACAATTAAAATAAAAAACAAAAACTATAAGTAATTCCAAAATCTCATTGTTTTGATGTTGGAGAGTATATTCTATTACCTCGCTGAAGTTGCTGAAGACTTGAAGACTTGCCAATGGTCTCAGCTGAACTCATTTGTAAGGTTCGATTTGTTTTGTGGGACTCAGCTTGGGAGTAGGAGAGTTTTGAAAATCTTACCAATTCTGAATACAATGATATCAGTCAACTATAACAATATTGTGTTTTGCAAGATATTGACATGAAGATAAATAAGGATATAAAATTAATTTTGCGTAAATTTTACAAGTACAAAGGCTGTGAAGATTAAGTAGCCATTGCAGATGCATCTACATTATGGAACTGTAGTCTAGCAGTAATGCACTTAATACGTGTACATTTCTATTAGATGAAAATTGTTGAAATGAAGTGGCTGTGGTATATTTTCCTTTGATAGGCACTGCATAAATTAGCAATCTCTATTTCTAGATATGGCTATTTATTGGGCATCAATAATATCAGATGGTCCAATCTGGTAAATATTTGAAATGTACATCTAAAATGACATATAAAAAAATCAAATCATTTTACTTACTAAAAAGTGAAGTGACATTCTTATTTTAGGGATTTTTGGCTTGTATGTCATGAGCTTTTAGCATCTCCTAATGGCCATTCTGGCCACTCCGCAGGTCATTCGATATCCACAGTATGCAATAAACACCATAGAACTTTGCCCTGGCTGGCTTACTTGGCTCAGGTATGATGATTTAACAGCTCATTTCCTTGAATTGATCTTTTGATCTTCCAATTTAATAACCACATTTTGTCGTTGACAAATCTTTGGAGCTAACATGCATTTTCGGCAGATATTCTGCTTTTATTGTTTTGTACCCCATAGGAGCACTAATTGGAGAAAGTAAGTGAGTTTATAACGTGCAGTGACTTCTTTGGGCACTATTTATTTTGTTAGACTGAACTTACAAGTGTTTTCTTTGTATAATTCACTTCTAGGTATGTCTTCATAAATTGAAACTCTATTTTCATTCATGCAGTGCCGGTTATGTATAAAGCACTTCCCTATATACAGAAGAAAAATCTCTATGGCAATGCCTTCAACAAGTTACCATTTAGCTATTACTCATTTATTGTGGTATGTAAATCGCAAATTATATTATATAGTTAACTTTTTTCTATATGAATCCAAGGACCAACTCAACTAATGCATTTTATTCTTTGTTGGTGATTGACAATTGCAGGCTGTACTGGTATGTTATCCATTTTTATGGATACAACTATACATATATATGTTCAAGCAAAGGAAATCCAAATTAGGAAAAAGGGGCCAAAGTAGGAAGGCTCTAACACCCAAAATAAGGGTAGAATAGTTGAGCTCCAAGGTTGTTTTGTCAAAGGTCTGTATTTCTTATGTATTTGTCAAGTGGACTATAGAGAACCATGAAAACTCCACAAGTAATTTTAAAGAACACTAAAATAAGACAAACAATACATTAAATTACATTGTTGTCTATTTGTGAACGAGATCATATGGTAGGTCTAATTTACCCAACATTTGAAGCCTTCAAGATTACAAAGATAAACATTTTTTTTGGAAAGCAACTAATATTATATGTTGATATTGATCAAGTGGTCTGTGTGTTAAGACATAAAGATGTGCTTGCACTATCATGGAATAACAAAAGCCAATTGTTCAGAACTTACCAAGAACATTTCAGGGCCAAATTATAGGATACAAGAGGTTGAATGATTTCAAGTTTGGCCAAAGGAATAGGTTAGGTTTTTATATGAGATCTAAATAACTACACCTACTTAAGGTTTTCTATATTTTGATTGGGTGAATTGGCAGAAATTCCTGAACATATTTAATAAGATCTTTATGTGTTAAAATATATTCCATTTGTATAGTTCATTCCAATAATTTCCATATCTGTTTTTCTTATTTGCAGTATGAATTATTATTGGAATTTTTAGAAGCGCCTTTCGATTACCTTTTTTTCCATTTTGCTAGAAAACACATCCAGTAGAAATTCTTTAGACTAGAAGTTTTTGATTCATAGTGTTCAACAAACTAGGTTTGATGGATATTAGAATGGTACACACTATAATTGGTAAATTTTGGTATTTAGCATACTTTTGAATATGTCTTTACAATCCTCTTATTTCTCCCTCACATAAATGCACTTGAATCTAGATCACATTCAAAGTGGTGATAGGTGCAATTTTTGAATGAGCATTTGTAATCCTTTTGTATTCCTTCAATATCCCTCTAGCATCCTCTTGGATCTAAATGCATTCAAGGCTAGGTGTATTCACCTCCACGTACATTTGGATTTTAGTTGAACTTAAAAGCAAATTTTCCAATCAAGTAGCAGAGATAAGCCAATGGTTGGAAAACATCCATTTGTTGTCCTCATATCAGAGGACACATAAGCCAAAAAATGAGTTGAATAATGCAGCAATTTGTTCTTTCGAATCTCCATGCTAAGGCCCCACCATTATGTGATTCTTGCCATGTCTTGATTCTCTCTTGGTGCTTGTGCCTTGTAAATTCTTAGGAATGATTAGATAGACAGATTATCTATGTTGTATGCATTGGATTATGTCATAAGGTGCCTATGTTTTATCGTATGTGTTAACCCATACTTGGTATTGGCTGTTGGTTCTTGATTATATCATGCATTGATATTATTTGGTTGGAAATTTTGTATTCTCGTGAAAGCGTACAAAATTGAGATTTCAACCACAGCACGTGAGTTTGAACTCTCCTAATTAAGGGAAGGCTCCCCCTTTAACTAAATAAAACTAAATGGATGGGACAGCAATCGTTCCTCTTGTTTCAGGAAAGATTACGTTCTTCTCTCTTCACAGAAAAGACACAGTAAATGTTACTAAACTTATTACAACAGCTATGCAGTGAAATTAAGAGAAAGGAAATAAAGTTTCCTGAAAGCACAAAGACTTCCGTTATTTCCTCCGGGACGGGAAAACAATTCGATAAGCACAAAGTCTTGAAGAATGAAATCCTATCAACCTTTTTCAGAACGATTACTTTATGGAAATATACAAGATAAAACAGCTCAAAGACTGTAATTACAATGTATCTTTAAACTACTCTTAAATGAGAAATACTTATGAGCACAAAGACTTATAATTCTTCTCTATTTCTAACACTAACTATGAATTCAATTCTCACATTTACAGCACAAAGTCTGCAAATATTTAAATCAAATCTCTTTTCAGCAATTTTCAACAATTCTCAAGTAATCACAATATAATAAAACAAGGATTCAGCTCAAAGTCTGAAATTCCAGCTTCTTGATATCACTTGAAAATTCACAATATTTTACTATAAAGCTCAAAGACTTTATGAGTACAAAATTCTGCAGAGTTTTCTTGCTTGCTAAAAAGATAAAGAAATACAATAAACCCCTCAAGTATTTATAGGAGGAAGGTCTGGAGAAAAAGGTGGGAGGATCTCAACAAACTTGAGAAAATCTCTCAACCGATAACTAATTGCGATTGACTTATTCAAAATTACAATCCAAATTGTGATTTGTCTTGTAAGATTTTACATGTAATTACATTTTCGAAAATTGCAAGAAAAGAACACTTGCAATTGCAAAATTTGTTTTTACATATATATTGTCGAAAGTAAAATTACATAAAACAATCTAAAACTTTCAATCTGTTTCATTCCTATCCTTGAAAGATAAGAATTTGCTGATGATGGTCTTCAACTCGTTCGGATCTGGACCCAATGTGTTCTTGGCCACTGCAACTGTCTTCAAAATTACATCAAAGTATCTGATAGTCGCCAATCTATGCTCTTCATAATTAGTTTGCATTTTCTCAAGGATTGTTTGATGATTGACAAGCTTTTGAATCGAATCCATAGAAAATTGCTCTAATTCCATTTGTTGACGAAGACTAGCCGCCATTTCTGAAGTAACTGAATCAGCTTCAAGTAATTCATCCTCTTGATTTAAAACCATACATGAGATCTTCTCAAAACTTGAAAGAATATCCTGCTGAACTTCATCATTCATCTCTAAAGTGGCCCGGATATCTTTGATAAGATCTTGAATGACCAATGATTTATTTGTCATAAGTTCTTCAAATTCTATGTACTTCTCTCTGTTTGGCAAGATTGAATTGCTGCATAGAATTTGTAACTTAACTTGATCTATCTCATGCCAGATTTTTAAATCCTTCTCAAGTGATTCCAAACTCTGCTTGAAGATCTCCAAAGTCTGATTCAGCTTTATCTTTGCTATTCTGACATTTTTGAAAACTTGCAACATCTTCTCAATCATTGGAATACTTTGCTCAATTAACTGAGTTATCCATGAATCAATTGCCTTGGCCTTTTGCGCAATTCTTTCTAATTGTCTAACTGACTCATTTGGAGGAGCTGTAGATAGAGAATCAACTGCCTCTGATGATCCTGTAATCCTTTGAATGACTGCAACCAGCTGAGCATTGTCTTCTTTGAGTTTTTCCTTTTTAGCTAAGAGTTCGTTATAGCTTTGTGTCAGAATTGTCACTGAACTCTGAGCATCCTGCATCATATTGGCATGAGTCTGCTTGCCCAATTCGACTCTTGTGAATCTGTAGTCAGATACCTGCATTTCTTCATGCGGTTTATCAACTAAGGGCTCTGCAATTTCAGCATATTTCATTCTGTTGCTGTCAACAAAAACCTGTGAGACTGTTTTAGCTTTCTTTGCAATTACTGGTTTTGATTTCTTCAATTTTCGGAAATCAAAAATATCAGGAGACACTGCTTGTTTCTTTCTCTTAGGAGCAATTGAATTCAGCCATGGAGGAAGATCCAAGGTTGTCACATCTGAAATGGCAACTGCGGTCTCAGTAGAAATAGCCTCAGTTTGAGATACAACAGAAATTCTTGAAGGTGCCTCAGTTTGTACAGCAACAATGTTTTGCTCAGAGGACAAATTGCAACTAGGATTGGCCATGAAACAATCAAAGTTCGTTACAGATGTATCAATTTCTGGAAGAGTTGTTTCTGACATGGCTGAAAAGATTGGATTGATATCAAAAATACTCTTGAAGTTAGTAGGCAAGTTCATCATGGGAGTATCCGTTACAGATGAAGACTGATGACAAGTCTCTTGTGTTGGAATAGAAGGAACAAAAACGGTAGAGAAGGAATCAACATCACTGTCGATAGGAGACAAAGGGGATATAGCTGATTCTGGTATTGGAGCCTCAATGTGAGGAGTTATCTCACTTAGGATAGTAGAGGTCTCATGAACCTTGTCTCCTTCTTGCTGATCTAATACCTGAATCTGCATTTCGTTGACTTCCTTACCCTTTAATGTTTCCCTATCCAATGGTTGTTCTGGAGCTCTGCTTACTTTCAGCTTGATTCTGGTACTTGAAGAGGAAGCTCCTTCTTTTGATTGTTCTCTGATTTCTGATTTCAATCCTCTAGGACCAGCTGGGTCATCTTCAGCTCTAACTTTGATTTTGATAGTCTTGACACCTATGCTTTTGAGCCAAGAGTTGGTGTTCGCCAAGACTGATTGAAATCTATCAAAGATAGAGACGGATTCCTTTTGAGACCATTGAATTGTAGGAATGGGAGCATTAGCAACTCCCTGTTCTTCGTACTCAGGATCCAAAATCTGCTTATCATCAATCACTCCTTCCGGAATTAAAGTCAGATTTAGGTCAATTATTTGCTCCAAAGTCAGCCTGCAATAATCCATTTTATATACATCCTTTTCTGTACGGAGATCTGCCCAAATGTCCTCAATGCGGTGAACATGAGTGAAGGAGGCTCTTTTTATTTTATCCTTCATCCTTCTGTAATCAAAATCCACCCTAGCTTGGAATCTCTTCAATGTTATCTCCTGAAGTTCAGTTTCCATTGCTTTGGCTCTTGAAGAGGTTGTCAAAGAATACCTGCCAATTACCAATGGATTATGTGAAGAAATACCAATTCCAGACTTGTGTTGTATAGCTTGACGTGAATGAACTGCCATCAATTGCCTTCCCAGCTCCATCAGAATGATCTTATCAGTTGGATATCTTGGGAGCATATAAGGTTGGTCTTCAAAGCAGCCAACTCTCATATAGGTGAATGTTGGAAATTGAAGAAACAAGCAGCCATATTGATTTACCTTATTCCAAGCTGCATCTGATACCCTGTTATTTACCAACTCTTTGTCAAACAAACACATAAAATAACCAAAGAAGGCATCTTGTACCCTTCTATAATGCGCTCGACTTGGAATAAAAGTCAGCTGGTCATAATATTTCCATACAGGCACCAATGATCTGTCACCTTCAGGAGATAAGCCTGGAAAATGTCTCAAGGAAGCTGCTATGTAGACCAAATATGAATTCATATAGAAGGTCAGAGTGGTAGGAACCTGTGCAAGCTGTTCGCACAAACAGTCACTGATTATTTCTCCCCAGAAAATTGGATGTTGTGCTTTTCTAATGACAACCATGAACTTATACATCCAGCTTTCAAACATGTTAGAAACTTTCAACCCTGCAATTCTGCTCAAAAGAGTGATCATGTCGTTAACTTCTATAAAATCAGACCGATACAACTTGGGCATACGGGTCGCACAAGGTCGTGATTTTAGAAGCCATTTAGAGTTGATGTGTTTAATACAATCACTCTTTTTCTGCTCAAAATGTCTGTGAGCACTCTTCAATGAAATCTCTGAATAAGTAGTTGCATCAGGTACTCTGAAAACTCTATTGATTGTCTCAGCATCAAGTCTGATAACTACGTTGCCATCATCATCCTTGATTGTTCTGGATTGTCTATCAAAACGAGCTGCACATGCAAGGACAAATTCTGGTTCAAGGGCAGCAACAGGAAAAGAAGCGACGAGATGGATATGACTTCTCAGCAACTTTTGCATATCAGAAGACGTAGATTTCTCAGCCCTTCCAAGAAATTCAGACATATCAACATGCCCTATTTCTGTATCTTTGATCTCATCGATGTTTGAAACAACGTGAGATGGAGAGATCTCATTCTGATATTTGTCGAACTTATACTTCATCTTTTTGCCTGCTGGAGAAGTTGGTTCATCCGTCATTGAACAGGAATCTGCAAGACTGCGGTGAAAACCCCATAAGGTCAGCACATCATCAGCATCAACGTGAGTGGACATGGCGGAAATCAAACCCTAGAACAATGAAATGGATTTTGAAAGAAAGAGGGAAGGCGAATGAAGATGAATACGAAATGGATGAAATGGTGGAATGAAAAATGGCATTTTGTCTCTTTGAAACAGCAAGACAAAGAGATCTTTAAACTTGAATTTGGAAATTTGTCCAAAAAGGTCAACTTTTGTGCTTTTTAAGGCAATTCGGGTTTTTGGATGACTTTGACAATTTCGGAACTTTTTGACATTTTAGCAATTTCTGCTTTTTGCAATTTCGGGATTTTTCTGAGTTTTGACAATTTTCACAAAGGCAATCGGGATTTTTATGAAATTTAACAATTTTCAGACTTTGCAATTTTTAAAAATTGTTATTTTAATTACAAATCCCGGAATTGTATTTTTAGGCTAAAAACCCGAAATGAACACAAAGTAAAATTTTTTATTTTATGAAAGATAATGATGGATATATGAAGTGGCGAATGAATGAAATGAAGGAAATGAGCATAGGTGACATGAAAAATGGATAAATGAAAAAGGAATGAATTGTTAATTGCTGGAAATGGTAGAATGAAAAACATGTTTTCATCATAAGGCAGATTTAAATGGAAATATGCATCATGTATAGCAGTGTGGAGGTATGTGAAATGGAAGGCAAAATTTTAAATGAAATGGAGATGGCGTGCAAATGTAAATGAGG
This sequence comes from Sequoia sempervirens, assembly GCA_007258455.2. Taxonomy (NCBI): domain Eukaryota; kingdom Viridiplantae; phylum Streptophyta; class Pinopsida; order Cupressales; family Cupressaceae; genus Sequoia; species Sequoia sempervirens. The sequence goes on from VDFB02214187.1 coordinate 13,791, forward strand.
AAAAACGCATTTCTACATGAAGGCGAATGGAGGTAGTATGGAGATATGTGGTTTTACAAAAACACGTTTTAGTGTAAAGGCGGATTTTTCAGAAGAAAAACGCACTTTTGATAATAAACAGCGGCAAGATAAAACGCGTTTTTATGAAAGACATTAAAAATACCAATAAACATATAAAAATAACCATGATGAAAACAAAAAATGGAAGGAAAAACGCATAAAAATAAAAAACGCGTTTTGAAACAGTCAGAAAAACGTAAAACGTGATATATAAAAGACAATAACATCGATAAATGACAGTAAAACATTGAAAGAAAGAGAAATAAGTGCGAATCATACCTGGAACAAGTTGTAATACGCGAAAATGCAGAAGCAAAAGCCCTAGACGCGTCCAAAAAGACAGAAAATGGCTATTTACTGGTTAAAATCCGAATTTGAAGCATCAAGGTCGACCAAATCTCCATGAAATGAGGAAATAAATGCAAAGAACAATTCAACCAGCTTGAATCTAGGAAAAATCGGACTTTTCAGAAGTTTTGACAATGAAAAATATCATCAAAGTTATGAATCGGGTTTTTTATGAAGCTTTTCATGCTCTTTTTTGCAAAATCGGGTTTTTTATGAACTTTGGCAATTTTGCTTTATGACCAATTCGCACTTTTCTGATAAAAAGACAACTTTCATTTTAACAAAATTGAACACTTATGAAAAATTCGGACTTTTTATGTCATTTAAGCAAAATCGGGTTTTTAAGGCACTTTAACAATTTTGCTTTTTTGTCAAAATAAAAGGACTTCAACAAAAATCGGGTTTTTATGATAACTTAAACAATTTCGGGTTTTTCAAACACTTTAGCAATTTTGCCTTAGAGTCTAAATTTCCCTATTTGCTGAGTTGCTCAGAAAACCCGAATTTGGCCAAAAAGACATTAAAAACAAGTCAGAAATCGACGAAAACGGAAACGTAAGGGGGAAAAAGGGTAGCCCAAAGGTTAATCAACTTGAAACAGAGATTTTCCACCCTTTGCACCTCGTAATGCGTGCCTTAGAGAAGAAAAATCTCAAGTTTTAAGAAAATTTTGATTGGTTACCTAAATTTTGAAACGAGTTAAAAATTTAGGATATATATATATGGTTTAGAGCCATACTTGGCTAGTGTGATGCTGTTTTATGAGTTTTGTGGGTTTGATTAGAGTATCACTTGTACATTGCTCAAGTGATTGATTGTTCTTAGTGTTTAGTGTTATTCTGTAATTGAGATTATGTAGATAAGAGATGATATGTGATTATCATGCTTTGCGATGTTAAATGTACATTGAGTTCTATGTTTATGAGCATGTTAATATATTGGTCTAATTGTGCTTCAGCTATGAACTCCATTATTGGATTTGAAACTTTACCTTGAGCTTGCAGGATGTATATAGATGTATTGCCAATAGAAAGTATGTGGAAGAGAGCATCATGGATATCACTTAAATAATCCCACTTTGCTTGTTTGGAAATTTAAAACCTTTTTCCATGTGGTGGCCAATTTGCCTAGTCCTTATGGTCAAGTTTGTGACCTCGTGGCTCTTGTCAGTATGTTTGCTCATGTCTTCATAGTCAGTTTGTCTTATATTAAAGTTTTGGTTGACTTCCACATTTTTTGGAAAAAGTTGAAAAGTGTGTTTTTATTTAGTTCACTTTGAGCAAACTTTGGGTTTTAAAATGTTGGATTAATTAGGACATCACTTGATAATTAATGAATCATTAATTAATTATTAAGTCTCTTATTACTTTATTCACTTAACCTAAACTTAGGAGAGATTTTTTATTATTAGATTGAACTAAATATAGGTTAAGTTGTCTCATTGCATGAGATTAAGACACTTGTCACAATCTAATCAAATCTTTATCTAGGGTTTGTTTTTTTATGCTTTTATAAACATTCACATTCATTGTAATAATCAATTTCATTCAATTCAATTACAATTGCAAGTTAATCTCAATATCAGTTGCGTGTGTGATACTTGTGAGGATTCAATTATTTATCTCTTGGTTGCATAGCAAATCAGTTGCTATGATTTCTCATTTGTGATAGGCGTTTTAGTTGTAGGTGGTTTTTAGGAACTGTGGGGTTCACTATCAACTCCAACAAGGTATCAAAACACCAGATCTATGACTTCTTGTCTAAATTTTGAGAGAAATATCAACTCATCTTATGGCGAAACATGCAACAATGTTGAGTTCAGAATGGCCAAAAACCTAAGGAAAGCTTGTCGTTTTGTCAAGTTTAGAACAATTGCAAAAAATGACAATTTTGTTTGTAGTAGGGACCTTCGTACAAAATTTGTGACCCTGCTACATTCATTTTCATGCAAATTGCACATAGTGCGAAGCAACTAAAAAACCCAAGTGTAATTTTTTTTAGGTTTTAAAATTTTTATCGAAAAAATAAAATTAAAAAAAAAAACAAAAAAGTGCATTTATGCACTAGGGTACAAGGTACCTGGCCACACAAGCCATGTGGGCTTGGCGAAAATGATACCCTGCCCACACAAGGCTACTTGTCGGCGACCATATCTTGTCAGTCGGTAGCAACAACTCTCCAACGTCAAAAAACTTGTCACCCATCAACAACAAATAACCATTGGCAGTCTAAAATCCTGACAATAGAAAGCAATTGATAGCGAAAAACTCCCAATTTCGACTTAGAAATAGAAGGCAAAATCTTAAAGATTCTTTCAAATATTCCAGTAGAGTATCTAAAATAATCCGACACAATTATCAAATATTCTGGCAAAATATTTTTTTAGGTGCCTACGCATTTTTTCAGCAACAGGGAATATTCCTTGGAATATGTTGTTGATGTTAGCAATATGGAATTCATATGGACCCCTTTTTACCCCCCCCTTTCCTAGCCCTCATTTGGCCTAAAAAAGCATTTTTTTTTCTTTTTTGTCATAACTTGGGCATACAATGTCGAAATTGGGCAAATGAGATATCATCAGAAAGTTGATTTCGAGCAATTTCTAGTGGTGTAGATCTCATCATTGGATTTTGCTCTTGGTTTATTTTATCCTTAGTCAAACTCAACTCTTCATTTTTTGCTTCCAAACTCAACTTTTTGTCTAATCTTCGACTCTCGTGATTCCAACAGTTTTGGAAAGGTATTTCAAGCCTCTTTAGATCAATTCATGCACTTTTTCCAAAATCTACCCAAGGTGTATTTTATTTAGCTTTATGTGATTTCACATTTTAGTTGATTACTTGGATGTCTTGGTACCTAGAAAGGATTTGTTTATGTGAGATGACTTCATTTGATCTACTTCTATATGCACTAAGGTTTTTAGTCTTTGATTTTATCATTTGAGGAAGCATCATGGATTTTTTTTGTTCATCTTTCTCTAGTCATCCTAACAAAAGATAATTATGAGTCTTGGTGAAACAACATCCTAACACATCTCAGGTGGATTGATCTTTTGTCTTATCTTTATGGATTCATACCTACACCAAACACACCAAGGAGTTATTCAACATGGGGTATTATCTGTGATCATGTTGTAGGATTGATTTGTTCTAATGTTAATTCTGCCACTATGTGTGTTGCATCGGACATTGATTATCCCCACACACTTTGGACTCGACTTTGGGAGATCTATGGAGACCCTCATATCTCTCCATACCCAAAGGATTCTATTGCAGATTGTCTCATTCCTCTTGCAGATGCAGATTACATACTCTTTGATCATGATACTTTAGAGGAGCTTAAGTGTGTCACAGGTCTTGCATGTTCTGATGGTTCAAAGACTTGTCTTCATGTTCCCACTCTTCAGATTGAGACTACATCACCATCTTTTGTTGTTTCTGATCAACTTGGAATCGCCACATCCTTGGCCCTTATTGATTCAGTGCAGCAAGACATTCATCTTCTTCCAGAGATAACTACTTGGGATTTGTATCAAGCAGACATATTGTCCTTGTTTGTAGTCTTATATTATAGATTTGGAGGATTACTTTGAGGACATTCATCTCTTCTTTTTTGACAACCATATCATCATTGTTGGCCCATCATCTTCATCATCTTTGGAGCTTGTTCTACATTAGTCTTCACTACTTTCTGGATTGACATCATCTCTTTCCAACATGTGGACACTTGAGCACTTTTCAGAGGCACACATCATTTGGATTTGGATTCCTGATTTACCCATCTTTTTGGATTGTCTTCTCCAATCACTAGTGGATTTGTTTCTTCCTAATGGGAGAAATGTTGTTTTCAGGTAGTGGATCATATTCTATCTTTAGGCGTCATCATTGGCATAAAAGCTACTTTTGTATGGAAGATTCATATCTTCTTTTTTTGTCTCCTATCGGGGGACATCTATTGTAATTGTGTGATAGAAGCAGTCCTTGGAGGGTCACATTGAGTCATCTTTCTATCCTTCTTTCACTAGTGCAGTTATTTTATTTTCTCTCTTTTAGAGAGGAGTTTTTCCCATGTGGTTTTTTCATTTTCTCTAGTTATGAGAGATTCATTTGTTTGTACATGGGTACCTCATTAGGACTTGTATAATTATCCAAGACCCATCCTTGTATCCATCATTGCATTCTTCATCAAGGTTTTCAGTTTCTCCCTATGTTGATCTTAAAGGGGGTTTTGGAGTAATTAGAACATCACTTGATAATTAATTAATCAATAGTTAATTATTAATTTCCTTATTACCTTATTCACTTAAGTTAAACTTAGGAGTGTTTTTTTATTATTAGATTGGACTAAATATACGTTAAGTTGTCTCATTGCATGATATTAAAACACTTGTCACAATCTAGTCAAATCCTTATCCAGGGTTTTCTTTTTATGCTTTTATAAGTATTCACATTCATTGTAATCATCAATTTCATTCAATTCCATTACAATAGCAGGTTAATCTCAATATTAGATGCTTGTGTGATACTTGTGTAGATTCAATTATTTTTCTCTTGGTTGCATAACAAATCAATTGCTATGATCTCTCGTTTATGATAGGAATTTTAGTTGCAAGTGATATCTGGGAACTATGGGGTACAGTATCAACCCCAACATAAAATCCCTCTACTAATTTTATTTGATTTTTGAGTGCTTAAATATAAAATTAGTTTCTATTTAAGTGAAAGGTGTTTAAAGCATCTTGGGATTCCTAATGAATCCTTTTTGGTTTTTTTCATATTTTATTTATTTTAATTAATTTTTTAGTTGACCTCTTGGGTGGGTGGGGTAATTCTATTTTCTTGTTGATTTAGGGTTTTTCCCTTGCATAAAGGGAACTCATCAAGTGTTTTGTTTGATTGTTTTATTTTAAGATTGGAAAAGTGGGAGTAAAATCTTGGGAGAATCATAGGAAATTATTTTCTTTATGGGTTTTTTGTGTGAGGGTTGTGGGCATGTCCTATAGGAGGGCATGCTTCCCACCATAGTGTGGATGGATTCTTGGAGCTTGTGGGAGCTTCTTTAGTGTTTTAAAGGAGGTTTTCCTCCTTGTTGCTGGTTTGGAGCATGAGGGAGCTTCTCATGGTGCTTTTGGAAATTATTCGAAGTCTTGAAGCAATGGAATTGACTTATCTTCTTGATTGAGGCCTTTCATTGCAAATGGAGGCATTCCACTTTGTTTATGTAATCTTTATTTGCTTTATTAAATAAGAGTTCTCAAGAGTGATCAAGAGAGGTTGATTTTGGTTTGCATGTCTATGTCCCTTACTTCCTTTTTATAGTGCCTTGCAATAGGGCAATGAGATTTCCTAATCTTGTGTGCATTCATTGTGGTAGCTTTTAGGGATTATCGCCCTTTGGGTGGCCCTTTTTAATGACACAAGCATTTGACTTCAATTGTTAATGTTGAATATTTAGAAATTGGAGTGTGAATAGTGCCACTGAAGTAAGCTCACAAGTTTGTTCTCAAAGTATTCCATGAGGTATTTCTTTTGCTAACTCATTGAATGTTCTTTTGGTGATTGGTTTTGATAATGCATGTAAATGGCTTGAGCAATATACTAGTTATTTTGTTGGTCATATGCCATCTAAAAAATATTCTCTATAACTAGATAAACATTGTGTGTGTTCTCCATAGAGTTAAGGTGGATGTCATCCAAAATTTAACCAAAATCTTCTTTCTATTTGCTTTGTGAAAACCAGCCATGCATATGTAGTCCTCCACCATAAGCCTTGCTATATACATAACTCATCACTTATCTTTTCTCCTTGGACAAGGGATTTTGTACTATCCAACCAACAAGTTCTTAACGTGCATGTTTGGCTCAAATTTCTTGGGTTAACCTTTCCAAGTCAGTTTTCTTTCATCACATTGTTTCCTCTCTTGGGAGGGTTGTATGTTGAATTTGAAAAATTCTACTTGGCTAGGTTACAACATATAGTGTGTGTAGAGATTGACATCACCCACAGTTTAAAATAAATTGTTGATATATAGATAGGTGATGTGTGCCAAGCACATGTTCAATGTATTAACCTACCCACCACTTGCTTTCAATACCAACCCTCTAACTAAAAAGTTGGAGATTTCCCTCTAGCTTAATACAAGCACAAACTAGCCTCCAAGCTAGTTGTCAAGGTAGGAAAAACTAAAGATTGGTGGATTAATGTTGGAAATCATAAAAATGGTCATAAAAGGGCTAAAAAAATTCTCAGTTTGACCCCAATCCCAACAATGATGAGGTTTCCAAGACCAAAAATGCAAGCTCCTTACATCCTTAAGCCAACGATAAAGTCCATGAGGTCCTCTCAGTTGTAGGTGAGTGATAAAGCAAAGCAAGGGGTTGAATTACAACCATTTTTTACTCTGACCCTTTAGTGAGTTTGTCAAAGAGGCTAGTAAGCCCAAATTTTCAAGAACACCCCTTCTAGTGAGTGTTTTTTCCTCATTGGATTTGGGATATATGATTTTATCAAGCATTGGGAAGTCAAAGAAGGAGAATATGTTCTTAAGAAAAGGCAATTGCAATTTGGTGTCTTCTCCCTTGAATGCTCAAATAGTTTAGTGAATAGGTTTTTTGCATTGTAAGGGTTGAACTTAGGGGAAATGTCCCTAGACCCTCTTGCCCCATGAATTACATCTTATGGAATGTAAGGGGTTTGATAGACCCAAGTTGCACATTCATGGTATGTGATTTTTGACATAGATTTTACTTATCTTGACATTCTTTGTCTTCAAGAGATTAAGGTGGATGGATTTTTGCTTTTAGTCATGTGTCCTTTCATATGGATAGATAGTATATGTTTCAATTGTAATTGCAAACAAGATTGAGATGGTGTGGTAACATTCATTAATGTCAAATGGTAATCCTATTTGCTACCCATGAATGTGACCCCACTAATAGAGCCTTATGGGTCATTTTCAATATTAATAACCAAGCTTTTGGCTTTGTCAATATGTATGCCTTGAATGATGTGGTTGAAAGAAATTTTCTTTGGTGATATCTTCTAGATGACCTTCCATCATTTCTTAACAACTTCAATACCCTTAAGGTGGCATCCAACAAGCAAGGCCATTTGTCTATGTGATGGACAATTGATCAGAGAGGCATTGTTCTATATGCACAATAAATTGAGCCTTTTATATGACCCAAACCTTGACCACCAAAGCACATCTTCAGTTTGGTACACTTGATCTAATTTACATAGTGGGTTTGGAAAATTCATGATGAGATTTGATCGTTCCATTATGTAAGCACAACTCCACTTCCTTGCCAACTATTATTCTATTTCAATTGAACTCACACTAGATTGTGTCTTTTGCGACCATTCACCAATTTGGTTAAAAAATGAGTGGGGCCTACACAAGTTTTTTAACACATCATTGCTCCAACATAAGTCCATGTTGGCTCACATCCAAGATGTTTAGAATTTTGTGTCACATTCTAGCAAAGATAGTGGCTAGATTATTTGGTGATTTGACACCATCACTTTTACTGCCCCTTTTTTTAGAACGTTTGGAAACAGTTGGCAAATATTCCTTGCAAATCTTATGTGGTCATGTCATTGGAGTTTATTTGGCTCTTCACTCAGCTTGAAGTAGTGCCTTTCCACATATCCTTCCAAATTTAGGTGGCAAAAAAGTGCCACCTTGTGTAGGTGATAAATGTCTTCTGCTATGGGAGCCTAGATCAAACACAAAATTTATCAAATAACATTGGAAATCATGTTTCAAGAGACTTTTTTAAGCCATGCAACCCAAAAAATTATCTCAAAAAATAAATGCATTATAGAAGATGGTCAAAGCTTTTCCACTATTCTTGATGTCCTCCACACCTTTATTAAACACTACACTAGAGTTTTCGAAGCTCAAGCCTCATCCCCCAAAATGAAGAAGCTTTTAAGGCTTGGATGTGGTTCCATGTAGGATCTCTATGGAGATTCAAGTTGTTGCTAGTGGAAAACACCTTTTTTAGGAAGAGCTTCTCTTGACTATCTTCGGAACGACTAATGAAAAAGCTCCTAGTTGTGATGGCTTTCCTTGTGAATTTTATAAAATCATCTAGGATGATGTTGGTTGTGATTTCTTTTAAGTTCACGTTGAATCATTTCATACTAATTCTCTCAGACATATAATTAACTAAAAAAACATTAAGTTCATACCTATACTTTATTTGCAACTAGAGGCCCATAAATCAAATGTTTCCAATAAGATCATTGTAAAAGGTTTAGCCATGTGGATTAGACATCTAGTGGTTATTCGCCCCAAACATACTAATTTTATTCAAAGAAAATACATCCTTGACAATGTTTTTGATAATATAAGCTGCATTTATAGGGTGTGGTACCCTTAACATGAGGGGCCCAAAGGGCCAAAGTTCAAATCAAAAAACAAAAAATAGTAACAACATAATATCCAAAATAGAGAGACAAATGAAAATGTCCACTTTGGCACCAATACTTGGCATTTTACACCACCCTGATTATGAACCGTGATTCCTCCCGGATCATCATCCATTTAACTTAGGAAGAGACTTGGGAGTGATCCCACAATACCGGGCTTACAATTTCTGTGAGATCCCCGATTTTGTTGAAATCGCGATATTTTAAAAAATATAATGATTTTAAGCCTTGAAAAGTTTCTTACTTAAAGGATTCCAATTCGAAGAGAGTTTTACTGAACTACCTTAGATCAAACCCCCTTGGATAGAACCCTACCAGTTTTAAACCATACCTATAACAGAGTCTCCTTTACACCTATCAAAATGCTGATAAAAAACCACTTTTGATTTACCTTTTGGGGGATCAAATGAATTCATTTAAAATTCATTTTTTTTAAGTATGTAGTACTTATTATAAGCTTCCTAAAAGTATAATTTTAAATATATTTAATTTGATTATTATATTTATTTTTATTTCTTGTGAATAGGTTTTTCATCGAAATTGCTTCCCATGTTCTCAAGCATTACGTGGAAAAAAAATAACATTACGCATTATATATATATATATATATATATATATATATATATATATATATATATATATATATATATATATATATATATCAGTGCACTAGGATATTGGTCCTTGGATCCAACAACAAAAAATTGGCTCCTCGGAGCACATACAAAAAGTTATGTTGTATATACCTCCTCATTTTATGTCCTAATTGTAATTGGTTTGACTTCAAACTTGATTAAGGAAAAAATAAATTCAATAAAACACTATGAACCAAATGAAAGTGCTAGAAATTGTAGTTAAAAATCTAAATTGAAAAATTAGAATTTTATCCTTCATGGAAAAAAAATTATGTTGTATACGATGAGCATCACTCCTTAAAAATGGTGTTTACTGAAAAAAACTAGTTTTTGAAGGAGATGGAAAAAGAAGTGTAATTTGAACCCAAAAATTTTGAAAAAAATATATTTAGAATCTATAGACAAAATGTCACAAATCACTAGTTTTCATCATCTTCAAATTCCTCACAGTTTAGCCGCTAGAGGTGCCCGAAAGTGAAGATTTAGTTAGAAAAAATCAGTTCAATGTCCAGTTTGGCCAAAAATTGTAAACCACTATTGTGGGATCACCCTTTGTCCTTCCACATGCTCTTTGGTCTCCTCAATAGTGTCCTGCTTGCTCTCCTCCTAGCCTTCATCCTACTTTGAACTACTAGAAATCTCAACTTGAACCTCTTTTTTATGTTGTGTTGGTCTATTGGACCTACAAACACTTGTTTGCTCAGCCCTAGTGTCAATACTCGCAGCCACCACCGTATCCCCTTGAGAATATTTGTCAACAAAGTCTTCATCTTCATCGTCTATGGGAGGTTCCTCCACATGGCAAGTGGTGTCCTTTCCCTTTTTTATTTCAGGCTTGGCTCTGGCGGGTAATTTACCATCCTTCTTAGTGGGTGTATTTTTTAGCTCACAAAGCCCTTCAGCAGCTTTGGAATGAGCCAACCCCATGCCAGCTTTCTTCTTTTTGGTATGGGGCTTAAGTTTTGAATCCTTGGGTTGGCTAGCCACGGGGGGATCTTTCTTTTAGGGCTGATAGAAATAGTTGGTGAGGGTTTGGCAGGGGGTTGTTCAACTATCTCAAGTTCCTCAATTTGAACAGAGATGGGCTTTGGTGGGCAGAGGGCCAGGAGGAAGTGGTAGAGATGGAGAATGAGACCTTGATGTAGGGGTAATGAGAAGGGTTTGTCAAGATTCCTAGCTGCAAGTTTCGTAGTTTCCCTAACCAAACATTCCAAAGATGAAAGCAAGAAGAAGGGGAAGCTAATGAGCATTCTATGGTGAAGGTGGTTTAGCAACAGAAAGTGATAGAAGTAGAAAAATTTAAACCTTCCTTCAAGAGTAATGTACTTCATTAAAACCAAACACACCTGGTCCCATGGCATCAGAAGCTTGCTCCTCTCAAACCTTGCATGCAACTTGGTTGACTTTTCATTTTCACGGAAGAAGGTATGCAGGCTCTCCATATCCTGCACCTTCATGTGTTTTTTGAGTTTCTGACCCGAATATGATAGCCTTGTAGGTTTAACAATGACCTCATTGATTTCAAACAATATGTCGCACACCGTGACCCTCCTGTCACACCACGAGCTCACGAGCTAAGCATAGAGCTTCTCATCATGCCCTTTGAGGTAGTCCATTAAAGGAGAAATATCTCATTCAACACAAATATACTAGACCAGAGGGTCTCAGTAGAATTCTTCACATGATCCTAGTTCTGTTCTAACCCGGTCTTCTCTTATTTTCACACTCAGATAGTATCTATTTACCAGAGCAAACAAAGTAGGATTTTTTTCAAAATGCAAATGGCCAATGTACACAAAACATTTATCACCTCCGTCATAAAAAATATGAAAACCTTGCATAATTAAGGCGTTAAGATTTTCACACGTACCAACAGGCATTTTCGACATGCATAGGTTTGCAAGGCCATTATAAATATTGATTAAGTATATCGAGGCATAGATAAATGCCATCATTACATTTATCAACTCATTATTAATTAAAATTTTGATAGAGATTTTGGTTGTCGACACATTCCTTATAACAAGATTCAAATTAGGAGCTTCTTACCAATGATAAGACACACATGAAGCTAGTGGGGAAATCGACTAGGTAACAAAAGAAAACCCAACCAAAACCCAAACACCTACCCACACCCATCCTCATCATCACAAGATATCCACATCCTTGACAATGTTATAATTTTTTGGGAGGGTATTAAAAGGGCATGTACATCCAATCAAAATGCACTTTTCATCAAAAATGTTTTTGAAAAGTTGTATGACATGATTGAATGTATTTATACTCTTATTATGCTTAGAGCTATTAGTTTTTTTCCCAACTTTACTTAGTTCAAATGTCCTTTGTGAATGTTTCTACTTACTTGACATTAATGGTGTTCAAGTTGGACCCTTTGGCCTTTTTCAATTTTATAAGACAAGGCTTCTCTCGTGTGTCCTCACTCTATGTGTTTATTAGTGAAGGATTTGGTTATCCTTTTGCTAATTCTATTTCCCAATGACGGATCAAGGGTATTTCTCTACCTAGTGTTATCTCTCAATAATTGGTCAATGGGAACTTTGCATATATGATCCATTCTTGATGCTCATTGAGGAGGATAACGTTTTCCAAGCCTTCAAATGTCTTGAAATTTCTTGCCTTGTTTTTGGCTCTAGCATCTAATGGAAAAAGATGTAGTATTATAAGTAATGTTTTTTGCAACCCCCAACTTGGATCTATATGTGAAATCTTTAAATCTTTTGGTATACCTTTTTCCTTTCAAGCCTTCCAATCCACATGTTGGTAAATGTTAGACAAAATTGAGAAAATGCTTGCCTAGTAGATTACCAAGCCGCTTTTTTTGGTAGGTAAGTTCTAGATTTCTAGTTGCAACTAATGTCAATTACTCTTTTTTTTGGGTACCCTCCAAGTAGTCATACTACAAGTTGTGGATAAACTCTTTTTGGATTTCCTTTGGGCCGATTCTAACTGTAATAAAAAGATTTCATTTTGTGGTCTAGGATATCTACTATTTGGTAAGAGACTCAAGAGGGCTAGGTCTTATTGATGTCCATAAGTAGGGTATTGTTCTTAGTGCTAAAATGGATTATCAAAGCCTATTATGGAAATGAAGCCTGAATTTTTTTGTTGTGAAATTGCATCACCCTTGGCTCGCCATATGGGTGTTTTGCCTAGAATGACCTTGGATTTCATTCTCATGTTGTTGCTTTTGTGCCCATCAATTTTTATGAAATTTGAAATGTGTATTTATAACTTTTATATGATGATTATGATGGTGTGTTTATTTAGATTTCAATGGTGTACTTCATTTACTTCTAGATTTAGATAATAGAAATTTTTTTGAGATATTGAATTTTGTAGCCATTGCTAGGAACATTGCTGTCTATGTTTTCTATGCCATTTTGGGGCTTGGGAAAGTAGTTTATTAGTTAAAACATAGTGGAATAGGCTTGAAAACACAACTAACTTATAGGTGAACATCTTCCTAAAACTTTTTTGAAATTTTGAGTAAAAATATTTTTTTTGTTTCATCTTTATTTCCATTCGCTCATTTTATAGGGGGTGAATACATATTTTCCCTAGGGTGAATGCACATATGCCTAGGAAATGAAAATTGGTAAAAGGAGTGATTGTGTCTAGAAGGGTTGAAACTAATCAAAGTAGTGCAAATGTTACCTTTTCCCATATAACTTTGTTTTTTATTATAAATTTTGTAAAACCCTTGGAGGTTTTTGTAGCTCTTTCATTCCTCTTTCTTTGCATATTGGAAGTATAAAAAATGTTAAGTTTGAGTGAGTTATCTTACTCTAGGCTTTGTACCATCTCTACTCAAACATTAAACCATTTAATAATAAAACAATTGATGAGAAATTCATGCACAAATGCGTTAAGTAGTTTTCGTATTTTATTTTTCAAAAAATTACCTCACGATTGAATATTTTGATGTTTAAGAATAGTTGATAATTACTTACCCAAACAATGAGTCTTTGCACAAAATTTGACTTTGTACAAAGTTGTTCAATGTTAGGGAATTTTTCAAGGATATTGGTACTGATCTCTCTAAGGATAAACCTATTTTTTTCAATGGGTTTGAATTTGCAAAGCCACACAATGTTCATCCATAAATAAACTTGACATTTTCTCAAATTATGCTTCAAATCCTTTGTAACATTATCTATAAATATTATGTCCATCAATTGGGGACCATATGGTGTAATTAAATCATCAATTTCTTCAAGATACAATTGTTGGAGTTAAAATGACACTAAGAGGGG
>VDFB02214188.1:0-11980 GCA_007258455.2 Sequoia sempervirens
AGGGTTGAGGGTTGAGGGTTGAGGGTAGAGGGTTGAGGGTAGAGGGTTAAGGGTTAAGGGTAGATGGTAGAGGGTTTAAGGGTTTAGGGTATAGGTTTTAAGGGTTTGGGGTTTATGGTTTAAGCATTGAGGGTTTAGGGTAGAGGGTTGAGGGTTGAGGGTTGAGGGTAGAAGGGTAGAAGGTAGAGGTCTTAGGGTTGAGAGAGAGAGAGAGAGAGAGAAGAGAGAGAGAGAGAGAGAGAGAGAGAGAGAGAGAGAGAGAGAGGGTGGGGTTGAGGGGGTTTTATGGTTTTAAAAGGTAGAGGGTGTAGGGTGAGGAGAGATAGAGGGGTTGAGGGGGTTTAGAGAGGAGGGGCAGAGAGAGAGTGATGGAAACTAAGGGTTTAGGGTTGAGGGTAGGGGGTAGAGGGTTGAGGGTGGAGGGTAGAGGATTGAGGGTTAAGGGTTGGCGGTAAAGGGTTGAAGGTTGAGAGTAGAGGGTGTAGGGTTGAGAGAGATGGGGGGTTGTGGGTTTAAGGGTTTTAGGGTTTGCAGTTTAGGGTTTATGGTTTAATGGTAGAGGGTGTAGGGTTGAGAGAGAGAATGTTGTTGAGGGTTTAAGGGTTGAGGGTTGATGGTAGAGGGTAGAGGATATATATATATATATATATATAGGGTTGAGGGTAGATGGTAGACGGTTTAAGGGTTTAGGGTTTAAGGGTTAAGGGTTAAGGGTTTAAGGGTTGAGGGTGGAGGGTAGAGGGTTGAGGGTAGATGGTATAGGGTAGAGGGTTGAGGGTTGAAGGTGGAGGGTTTAGGGTTGAGAGAGAGAGGGTTTAAGGGTTTTAGGGTTTCACAGTTTATAGTTTAAAGAGTTTTAGGGTTTAGGGTTTACGGTTTTAAGAATTAGAGGGGTGTAGGGTTGAGAGAGAGAGAGGGTTGATGGTTTTAGGGTTTTAGGGATTATGGTTTATGTTTTAAGGGTTGAGGGTAGAGGGTTTAAGGTTTATGGTTTAAGGGTTTTAGGTTTAAAAGGGTTGAGGGGTAGAGTTTAAGGTTTAGGGTTTAAGGGTGAGGGTTGAGGGTAGAGGTATAGGAGTAGAGGGTGTAGGGTTGAGAGAGAGGGGGGTTGAGGGTTTAGGGTTTATAGTTTAAGGGTAGAGGGTGTAGGGTCAAAGAGAGAGAGAGAGGGGGTCAGGGTTTAGAGAGAAAGAGAGAGTAAGAGAGGTTTAATGGTTTTAGGGTTGAGGGTGGGGACTAGAGGGTTGAGGGTTGAGGGTAGAGGGTAGATGGTAGAGGGTAGAGGGTTGAGGGTTGAGGGTAGAGGGTTGAGGCTTGAGAGTAGAGGGTGGAGGGTTTAAGGGTTGAGGGTTGAGGGTAGAAGGTAGACGATAGAGAGAGATATAGAGGGTTGTGGGTTTTAGGGTTGAGGGTAGAGGGTTAAGGGTAGAGGGTAGAGGGTTTAAGGGTTAAGGGTTTAAGAGTTGAGGGTGGAGGGTAGAGGGTTCATGGTTGAGGGTTGAGAGAGAGAGGGGGGGTTGAGGGTTTTAGGGTTTACGGTTTATGGTTTAAGGATAGAGTGTGGTTTAGATGAGAGATAGAGGGGTTGATGGTTTTAGGGTTTACGATTTATGGTTTAAGGGTTGAGGGTAGAGGGTTTAAAGTTTAGGGTTTTAGGATTTTAGGGTTTAGGGTAGAGGGTTGAGAGAGAGAGAGAGAGGGTTGATGGTTTTAGGGCTGAGGGTTTAAGGGTTTATGGTTTATAGTTTAAGGGTAGAGGGTAGACAAATCTATTTCACTCCAACCCCCCTCCCATTGTGAGGTATTTTCCCCCACCCTAACTAGATAACTCTATATCCCTCTCAAGTCTCTATCACTCTTAGGTCTCGGTCCCTACCACGCTACTAGGACTAATCTCTCTCACTCATATCCCCTCTCCCTCTATCTCAAGTCTCACTCCCTTCCTATTGATATTGTGAAATCATTTCAAAGCACCAAATTTGGTGCTCGCCAAATTTGACAAGGGCCAAATGCATTTTTTTTACCTTGAAACAGTATTAATAGGGGTTGACCCCATGATTTAGGCCCACATGCTTCTGCTTTTGTTTGGTTCAACACTTTATCCGATAGAGAAAAACCTTTTTTATGCAGTTAACTCTCTGTTGTACCAATCTATGCTTGATCCATCACCTTTTTTCCACCAATTTGCATGCCAGACAATGTAGATGAAGAAATTTTGAAGTTTCTACATCATTTTACATTATCTCAGGTAATATATTCATTTTTGTAATATTGAAATGTTTATATTTATTATGTTTGTTTATTTTTGACAATAATCTAAATTCCTTTAATGATTTTATTAATCATAACAATTGTACATAGAATTCAACATTAAATTAGATGGGATTTGCATAAAAAAGTTTAATTTTTATGACTTTGAAAAAAAAATGAAAAACATGACATAATTTAGATGAATTCATGTTTAAACTTATATAAATGACATCAACTTAACACAAATTTTCATATGAATTCTATTTGCATTGCTTATAGTAGTCCATTTCCAACATGCTTAGATAAACAAATTCAACTTAACACAAGTTTTTTTATTTTTTTTTGAAAATTTATTGACCATTCATTTGATGTTTTTATTAATATTCATTGTTACACATAGAATTGAACATTGAATTCATTATTACTAATGGTTGTGGGAAAACTTTTATTTTCAACTAATTTGGAAAACCTAAGAGCTTTCATCAATGTTAATGTGCAAGTTTAATTTGGAAAACCTAAGAGCTTTACAAAGGGCCCCTATTGGAAACTCCTCCTCAATCCCAAAACTCAATAGGGAAGCAACAACTAGTCAACAAAACCTTCAATTTCACCATTTATTTGTAGTGACACTTTGGAAGACATCTAAACAAGAAACCCTCATTTTAGGCAATTTACATGGGGGTTTATTGAAAAACTATATCCTAGGCCTTGAATAGCCCAATCACCACTTCAAACACCTTTAATTATGTTTGCATATGCTTATAAGTTCATTCACCAACCTCTATCATCAATATTTCACCAAACCCTAGTTCAAAACCTCCATTTTCAAGCAAAATTTGGACAAAAACCTTTGGGAATGCAACAAAAAAAGTGTTAAAACATCTTCACTACTACAATGAACAATGTAAACACCTAAATAATGCCTTAATGAGCCATTCCACCAAGTTAGAGAACAAAATAGTGGGTGGAATGGCTTAAAATATCATTTTCATACACTGAAAACCCTTAAAATAGGGTACACAGACTGGTCCTCTATAATTTCATTAATGTCATTTTTACAACCTTTCCTTTCCTATCTTCCACAAACTCACCTATTCTTCCTTGTAGGTTTTCAACAGAGGTTTGTTGACCTCAAAACACCATTAGGTTTCTTTGGAACAACTTTTCCAAAAGAAAGCACCTACGTTGTCGTAGACCACAAATTAGGTCACTTTTACAAAGGAGCCCTATTGGAAACACCTCCTTAATCCCAAAATTCAATGGGGAAGAAAAAAATAGTCAACAAAACCTCCAATTTTACCATTTATTTGTAGTGACAGACTTTCAAAGACATCTAAACAAGAAACCCTCATTTTAGGCGATTTACATGGGGGTTTATTGAAAAACTATATCTCAGACCTTGTCTAGCCTAGCCACTACTTAAAAAACCCTTAATTATGTCTTTATATGCTTATAAGTTCATTCACTAGCCTCTATCATCAATATTTCACCAAACCCTAGTTCAAAAACTCCATTTTCAAGCAAAATTTGCAAAAAACCTTCAAACATCTTCCTTGCTCCAACAAACAATTTACACACCTAAATCATGCCTTACTGAGCCATTCCACCAAGTTATAGAACAAACAAATGGGTGAAATGGCTTAAAATTCCATTTTCATACACTCAAAACCCTTAAAACAGGGTATGTAGACTGATCCTCTATAATTTCATTAATGTCATTTTTAAAACCTTTCCTTTCCTATCTTGTACAAACTCACCTATTCTTCCTTTTAGTTTTTCAATAGAGTTTTTTTGACCTCAAAACACCATTAGGTTTCTTTGGAACAACTTTTCCAAAACAAAGCACCTATGTTGTCATAAACCACAAATTAGGTCACTTTTACACAAGGGCCCTATTGGAAACTCCTCCTCAATCCCAAAAATCAACGGGGAAGCAAAAACCAGTCAAAAAAACCTCCAATGTCACCATTTATTTGTAGTGACACACTTTTAAAGACATCTAAACAAGAAACTCTCATTTTAGGTAATTTACATGGGGGTTTATTGAAAAACTATATCCCAGACCTTTTCTAGCTTAGCCACCACTTCAACCACCCTTAATTATGTCTGCATATGCTCATAAGTTAATTCACCAGCCTTTATCATCAATATTTCACCAAACCCTAGTTCAAAACATCCATTTTCAAGCAAAATTTGCACAAAAACCTTTAGGACAGCAACACAAAAATCCTTCAAACATCTTCCTTGCTCCAATGAATCATGTATACACCTAAATCATGCCCTACTAAGCCATTCCACGAAGTTACAAAACAAAACAGTAGGTGGAATGGCTTAAAATGTCATTTTCATACACTCAAAACCCTTAAAACAGGGTATACAAACCGATTCTCTGTAATTTGTCTCTAAAATACACAAAAACAATTGAAATCAATCCAAACCAAGTCTAAAATGGTTTTAGGCCTGCTTCCCACAAGATTCACTCCATGAAAGATAAAAAATTTCCAGTATGCATTCGTAAAGATCAAAGAAACTTCAAATTTTCTAGAAAATACACAAAAACAGGGGGTGTTTCAATTACTTCTCTTCTCAAAATTACATGCCAAAATCTCCTTGAAAACTTTTTTCTAAATACCATTTTACCCTCCTTAATAATTTTTTTCTAAATTGACAACTTTTTGACATGATTTGCAACTTTTACATTTGTTGCCCAAAATGACTCAAATAACCACAAAATGCAATGTAATTAGTAGTATGGATATGTTTGAAAAAATGAAGTACAAGTTCTTTTCTTGTGGTATGGAGGTAGATTTATGTATAAAAAATGTTGTAGCATATAGGCATGTTTGATAATTCCAAACAACTCACTACCTTCTTACATTAAATGCTTTGGTGTGTTCAATAAAATGCAATGTAATCAACATTATCAATATGTTTCATAAAATGCAATAATTACTT
The DNA here is from genome assembly GCA_007258455.2 of Sequoia sempervirens. Taxonomy (NCBI): domain Eukaryota; kingdom Viridiplantae; phylum Streptophyta; class Pinopsida; order Cupressales; family Cupressaceae; genus Sequoia; species Sequoia sempervirens. Next base: position 5,206 of record VDFB02214188.1, read on the forward strand.
TTGTTCTATGTGTGATTGTGAATATGCAAAATTCAACATCATTATGAGGAAATGACCAAAACCTATAACATAGAAATAACATGTAGTAAAAAATGCAAGGAGAAGAGAATAAAAATTGCAGCTCGTGAAGCAAAAGAATTGCAACCCATACAATCGAAAATTCCCGTGCAATATAAGAGAGATGTACAATTGGTAAAACAAAGGGAACAAATGGACAAAGTTCGTGGAAGGAAACAAATGAATCCCAAAGTTGGAGGCACATCATCAACCATAGGTGAAGTTCAGTGCACATCTCCAGTTGAAGACACACCAACAACAACATGTGGTCTTCCACGTACATCGAAAATCACATCTACAGTTGAAGACACACCATCAACAACATTTCATTTTGAAAGTACATCAGCAAACACACCTCTATTTGAAGTCACTCCACAAACGACATCTCAAGTTGGAGGTACAACATTGTTTACATGTCAATCTCAAGGTATGTCATCAATTACACCTCCGATTGAAGGTACACGATCTATCCCCGATGTTGTTGACATTCCTAATGTTGACACAAATTTACATTTAAGAACTCCTAGAGTTTTGCATAGAAAACCTGGATTTTTTATTGATATTGATTCCAATGTTTTGAAATGGATGCCTGATAAGATGTCAAAATGTACATGTCAAAGAGTTGCACAAAGGATATGGAGTTTTTTTTTGTGAAGCTAAGTGAGGGTGGAAGATGCCAACTATTTGTTGAAATGATGAGGAAACTCAAATTTAGGCCCACCATGAAGGCTCTTGGGCTGAGAGTTTTGAATAACTCAAGTGAAAATTCTATTGTAAAGAACTTGATGAGTGCATATGAGAGTGTGGGTTCTACCTCACACATGAAGGATAGTTGTGCCACAAGATGTGTGATGACAACAACATTGTTAAGCAGTCAAACAAGGAACAAGGTGAACCTTACAAAGACAAGTCTTTGAAAATAAGTAGATCATCTCTAATGAGAGCCAAAGAAAGGTGTGAAAGATTCGAGGATCCAAATAACAATGAGTTATGGGTATTCTCAGGTAGAGTGCCATGAAAAGATAAAAGAATTGCTCAAGGCTTGAGATTTTTAATAGTAGATTATTGGAAGGATAACACAAGGACCTCTCCTAATCAAAGAGATGTTGTAAGAAGGAGAATTGGTAGTAAAATATGTGAGCCACATCCAAAGCATTATTTGGATACTACTCAAACCCAATTTTTCTGCGATTTTATACAAAAGTTTCCTGAAATTAAAATATGTCAAAGGTATTTTGAAATGCTAAAGAATTTTTATGTCAAAATAAATCACAAACGCACTACTTTTTGTAGAGTATATATTGAGTTTTCTAACCATGATGATGTTTATCAATGTATGTGTAGATATGCATACTGATAATGTTTTGCAGGAATGTGACATAAGGCCTCCACCTAAATCCTCAAGGGAATTCTTATCTTCCATTTTATGTGAAAGAGAGGATGGTCAATTTTTTTACAAGTTATGTTTGGATGGCACATGTGATCATTGTGGTGGCATGCAACATTTTCCAATTTCCTAACACATGGCTAGTACACACACAATTGGAGACAAAATTGTCAAATTTGGAAAATAAAAGATAGTGGACTACAGTCTAAAAAATGGTAAAGAAGCAAAGAAGTGTGAATTGGTCAGTGATAAGATTCCAGTATATCAATTTATGGGAATTTTCCATGATCAGGTGGTGTATGAGTATGCAAGGAATACACATAGAGCTCAATGGTTGGACTCACAGTTCAAGTTATGCAAGGACACATTTCCACTTCACAACATCATTTCAGTTGTCGACTTCACGAAGAACTACACACTACAACCACAAAATGAGGTATAATCATAGTACTACAACTCCATGTAGGTTGCTATATTTGTGCATATAGTATTCATTCATGCAAATGATAGTACACAAGATAAAAAGAAAGTTACGAGGGAGTATCAATTTTACATCAGTGATGATCACACATATTCTACCAAGTTTGTTCAAGGTTGCTTTTAGATATTCTATGCTGATCTGGCTAGTAGGGGCATATCATTTAGTCAACATATCATATGGCCAAATAACTTTACATCGCAATTCATGAATGCTAGAATGTTTTACTGGTAGAGCAGGATGCATAAGATCAGTGGTGCTCAACATATGTGGAACTTCTTAGAGGCCTGGCATGGAAAGGGGGAGCATGATGGAGTAGGTGCATGTATCAAAAGAGCCCTAGCATGAGAAGAGTTAAATTAGAAAGATGATGTAAAGTTGATAGATGTAAGATCAATTATTGAGTGGTGAAATCATGCAATGGGTCCAGGTAGTGAAGGTAATTCTTTAGTTTGTATATTTTTTCATTTAATAGATGATACTAACATTGCAAAATATGAGGATTGTTGTACACTAATAGGATCGAGCGAGATACACTCTTTTAGAAGCTCCAATGCAGGTACATGGACTAAGAATACGTGGAAGATGGTATGATTTTGTTTTGCATGTAAACTTCAAGCATGGAATGATTGTGAGTCAAAAAAGTGGGTTGACGAATGGCTGGTAAGAAGTCTAACCCCACTTGACACTTATCATCTCTCGATGGCTCTACAAATCATGGAGATGCAATCATTTGTTGACTTTGATCATGTATCATACCTTGTAGAACCAGGTAATATATCTTATAGGTTTTATTTTGATGTTTATTAAATACATCTAACAAGATGAACATATCAATGTAGGGCACGTATATGCGATGATTGCAGATGAATACAATGAAGAGGGTACAAATTATTACTTGTGTTGTCTTGAGGCCAAAAAGATTGGAGGCCCCAAATATAGATGGAGAAAACATATAATATCCTACAGGTTCAATGGTTGTTATTGGAACATAGCTTAGAAGGTACATAGTTAAGAATGTTGCAGTTTGGTTGTTTGAGGACTTCGACATGCATCAGAAGATTCTTCACTACTCAAACCTTGCTGTAGCCACTAATGTTCATTTGATCAAATATAAGGGAAAACCTGTGAACAAGAACTTGTGGAAAGTGTGTGAGTCCAACCACGAGGCAATACTTGACACAATAAAGAGTAGAGAAGACTTGGATGGTTCCCTGGATTGCTTGGTAAGTATGCACATTGAATTTCTAAAGTCATGTTATTGATCATTGCTTTATTTTTGTGTTGTAGAAAAAAAGGACCCTTTGCTTGACATGGGATTAATTCATGATAAAATGGACTTAATGAGGTTTAATCTAGTGTTGTGAAATATTTTATGCATCCACACTAGGTCTTGGACCCTTACAAATTGAACAAAATGATTTTAATGGTATTTTGTAAAGGTGTTGTAAAGTCAAGATGTAAAGGACTTTCACACTTTTCTAGACTAAATTAACCTATTTATCCCTAATTCAACATTATAAAATGTGTCTAATAACATTATTACATCAATCTAGAAGGTTATTAATGTAAATTTAACTCTAAACTAGTGTTGTAGTGTGATTTACACATTCACATTGGTTTTTGTGCCCTTCTAGGTTATGTGGACCTAATTTTAGTGTTGTAAAGTGTATTTAATCATAATTTCACATTGATTTATGTGTCCCAAGCCTTATTTTAAATTTACATCATCACTAATAAATCTCAATTAACCCATATTGTGCATCTCAAGGCTTTAATTGATCAAACACTCGACAAGATGGAATTTTAGACCTTATTTCCTAATTCCTTGGCTTCTTATGTGTCAGAATGGCCCCTATGGGACCCATTTTCCATGCATGGTGAATTACTACCATCTAGGTGCGACCCATTTGCAATGTGTGGTGAATGAGTTCTATCTGGCCCCATTTTGACCTTTGAGCGGGAATTAAAGTGAAATTTGAATTAATTTTGCTTCATGTCGGCCTGTGATGAGGTATTATCGGGTAATAAGGCACAATTTTCTATAAATAAGTGTTTTCATCCTCATTTTACATCTAACAACTCATGATTACATCTCTCATCTTGAATTCAACATCTATCTTCTGTCTCAAGTCAAGCAACTTAGGTTTTCTCCATTAGAAGTCTTCAAGTTAGCTTTCTAAAGCATTCAAGGGATGAATCTTCATGTTATGTTGCACACTTTCAAGATAAAATAGTGATGACAAGGTAATCATCTCCATTTTTTCATGTTTCATTACTTTATTTCATCAGTTTGGTTTAATTACCTAAACGGGGTTTGACCAAGGCAAACCACCATGCCCTAACATTCAACATATCTCTTTCTTGTCTTGTTTGTTTACATATTTAAACTCTTGGAGGCTTAGGAATCATTGAAGATTACATTTCAAAGTCACCCAAGTCATTCCTTCATCATTCAAGTCAAAAATATCAAGAAAAAGTCACTTACAGGTCTGAATCCGATAGTTTCAAAAGCAGAGACGTGTACGAGACAAAAGTGCAGATATAACTCCACAGAATCAACTCTTGATTTTCTAGATTCCTGTAGGTGGAATAATTTGTGACCTATGGTGAATGAGTCCCACCTATAGGCCAGAAAATATATTTTCTCATATTTCAGCTCCCGGTAGTCAAAAATAGGTTTCTGGAACTTTTCACTAGAAGCTGGATTAATTCACCATGCATGGCGAATGAGTCCCAATGTCCATTAATAGAGTTTTCTGAGACATTCTAGAATCTTCCAATGACATCATTCTTCCTCCAGGTGCACTCTATTCAGTATCATTCATTTCTATTTCCATTTGCTTAAGTTTTTAGTTCATTCTTGCATAATACAATGTGTTTTCAAACAAGTCTTATTGTTTAGGTTTTGCATAGTTAATCAACAAATTCCATAGCTTAATTACACTTAGATCATTCCATTTACATCATAAAAAAATAGAAACATCCTAATTTGAGTGAAACATTAGTGCATTTTGGCCTCACCTTTCTCTTTCTAGGTGAAAAACCCTAGGAGAGATAAGAAAGAAAGTGGGTGCCAAAAAATACTTTGTTACATTTTGGTGAACCTAATGTTTTTATCCCTTCTTTTCTGATTTTGGAGTCCCTTAATCATCCTAAAATTAGCTTGCATTGTATTTTGCATTCTAGGGTTTCACTTTTGCATGTGTAAAAAGTGTATTTAGGTTGCATTTCTAGTATCTAAATCCATTTACATTTGTTGAAATTTTGCATTTTTCACTTAGGTTTGCATCTTGGCACTCATAATTCATAAAAATCAAGCACAAATCTCTGAAAATTTTGCAAAAGGTCCATACTAGGACTCATTCGCCACCTTGGGCGAATTAGTGCCTTCTTACCCCTAAAACAACACTTTACAGATCTCAAAAATTTGTTTTTAGGCTTCTGATCGTTACCTCAACCTATATATATCAGTTAGTTGCATTTCTACAACATCGATTTCATAAAATCTAGCCTTAATTAGCTCATTTCATACATAGTTTAAATTGCACATTTGCATTCTCATCCTATTACATAGCATAATCAGTCAATTGTTCTTTGAAAATTGCATTTTTATTTTAGACTTTTATATTGCATTTTGAGTTAGCATAGATTGTTATTTAAAAATGTTAGTTAATAATCATAATCGCCATTCCTTCACTACATGTCAATATTATGATTTTCTTAGCGCGAGAGAATGAAAGTGTTAATGCTTTTCTTAAACTTACATTCCCTCCTATCTCTCCTATTTGTGTGGATGGTGTGTTAGAAGAGCATACAAACATAGACGCTCATGATGATAATGATTGTAATTCTCCCAATCCTCTCCTTTTAGTGACAAAGGTATAGTTGAGAATCATGAGGCTCTTGTTTGTCTTTCTCTTCATCCCCTTTGGGAGGATATTTTAGCACAAGAGAATGAAATCATAGACACATTCTTAAACATCACCTTCCCTAATTTCCATTGTGCGGATAACTTTGAGGAACATGAGATTGTAAATGATGAGGATGATATATTGGTCTTAAATAATTAAATATTTAAGGTCTATAACAACCCTCTTTATGATCCTTCCCCTACCTATCCTATTTTGGAAGACATTATAGAACAAAACAATGAAGTCATACATGATCATGATAACCAAATGTTTTCTTCTCCTAGTATCTCTTTTAGTTGTGATGAAAATACTATGTTGTTAGAAAACATAACCAATGAGAGTCATGAGAATCTTAGTTGTCCCCTTCCGCCTATGAAAAACTTTAGTGACCAAAACAATTCCTTCATTGATTCTCCTCATACTTGTGATGAAGCTACTTTAAAAACTTCAACCTTAGACAAACATATTACAAGCTCTCCTAGTATGGTAGACAACATGGAACGAGGGAATATTCCCTTAGAAACTGTATACCTTGGAATTTATCCTACTCTAAATGTGCAAACTAACTAAGAAATGTGAATGACAAAATACTAAGGACACCTCAAGATTAGCCAAAAGAGTGATAAACAATAAGAAAAATGGACAAAATAAGACACAAACGATTTCACCTTGCTGTTGATTTCTCCTTGATTGGCCCTTGATTGGAATGATTTGTGTGCTCCTTAGATGATTGCTTGAGTGACTAAATGCAAGATTAGATGTGCAAAATGATTAAAAGAGATGGCTAAATGATGGAAAAGGATCGAGGATGCAAACTAACAGCATGTAGTTATGAAAATATAAAGTGTTCAAAATGCCCTTGAGGAGGGGGTATTTATAGGAGAATTTGAATTCTGTAGAGAATTCAACGGTCAAGATTGATCCACCAAAGCCAAGATG
>VDFB02214191.1:0-23953 GCA_007258455.2 Sequoia sempervirens
ATTATCAATAATAAATAACATCCAAAGCTTTCTTGTTTGGGAAAAATCAAGTCAGCCCCTTTTGCTACATGTCTGCATGCCGCAAGATTTTGAGAATAATAGTTTTCATAGGTTGTTTATACTGTTATTTCTATTTGACTATAACATGGATTGCAATAATATCTTATATTTAATATTATAATATAGTATATTTATCAATATATGATATGAATAAATAATATTATGTTATTTATGTTAATATATTACTCTTTTTTTGATCATTTAATTGCTGGGTAAGGCTAGCACCATTTTATTGAAATAGTAAAGATTACAAAACTGCTTTCACCATCCCATCTTCCCCCGTAACTGCAAAACACCAATATAATTCAAACCTAAATGCATTTTTGTTGGTAATCTCTACAAACTATTTAATGAAATTCCCTTGTTCCTGATTCCTGATTTATTCGCCATCCTTCAAAGAGCAGTCGAGCTTCCTTACAGGTCAAAGATCCTCCTTCCAGCATGCCACCAAGCACCAGGAATTTGAGATACTTTCTTGAGGTGTGCAGGCATGTCCAGCTTCTTACCTCACCACTCCCCAACCCCGACTCAGCATACTCAGCCTCCAAGGCATTCACAACCAACATTATTTTGCTATGCATATTTTATTGAAACAGAAAAGTATTACCATAATGTTAGCACCAATCCACCTTCCCCCCCCACCACAAAACACCACTCTGATTCAAGCTCAAATGCGTGTTTTTTTTTTTGGCACTCTCCACATGCTAATTACTATGTTTCCCCTATTCCTATTTCCTGAGCTATTCAACCAACCTCCAGAGAGCAGTCAGACATCTTAGCAGATTGGAAATACTCCTTCCAGAATGTCACCATTCATCAGAAAATTATGTATTTAGTACTTACTTTGAAGTAGTGAAGGCTCACCAGACTTGACTTAACGTTCTTGACCACCACGACAATCACATTATTCACATTTTTGCTATGTGTATACCTATCCTAGTCCATCCTCATTTCTTGTTGCCACCCTCTTAGCTAATTTATCCACCATGGTATTTCCCTCCCGGTAAATATGACTAATCCGAAACTCTAAGAAAGATGAAATTAGTCTTGAAATGAGACTCAGCCATCTCCGCAGTAGCCAATTAGGTATTGAGTTAGATCTAATCACGTTTACTATGATGAGTGAATCACCCTCCAAATGAATCTTAGACACACCCATTTCCTTTCCCATCTCCAAACCACACAGTGCAGCCCTGAACTCAGCCTCATTATTTGATGCTTGACCTATGAATTTTGCTTTCTGCCTGATCACCTCACCTTCCAAATTTCTAGCTACACACCCGATCCCTGCCAAGCCCGGATTGCCGCAAGAGGCCCCATCAAAGTTTATTTTGGTCCAACCTTCCTCCGGTTTTTTCCATACCATCTTCCTCCTTAATTCAGCCTTTTGATCTACTCTCTATGTTCCAACCATTGTTGGAATACTCAACCCTTTAAAATTATTCGTTAACTCAACATCCTTGTTTGTGAAGATGTTTTTTGAAATAGGTCTTCTTCTTGCAGCCACATTAACTAGCTCTATTATTGATCCTTCGATTTTCTTCGTCAACAGTTCCCTGGCCATAGCTTGATCCCTAAAAATTCTTCGGTTTCTTTCCTTCCATATTTCCTAGCTTACCATGGATGGTATAATTTTCCATATACTACTAAAAACTCCCATATCCAGCTTTCTTGGCCATGCACATAGCCATGTACGTAGGCCCTTGGGGGACTGGTGATTGATATCCAAGTTTACCCATGATGGATTTCCAACAGTACTCAGCATACAGACATGAAAGTAGAAGGTGATCCACACTTTCTAGATTCTATTTGCATAGAGTGCACCTATTAGGACCTTTGATACCCAACAACTCCAATCTATCTTGTGTAAGGACTTTATTTTGAAATGCAAGCCACAAAAACACCCCCACTTTTGGAAGAACATCCTTTCCCCAGAAAAAGGGAATTGGCCAGCTATGGATTGGTTTTTCATTTTCTTTTATCTTATAGCCTATCTTAACTTTGTATTCCCCATCTGAAGATGCACACCACCTTATAAAATCCTCATTGTCCATATCCAAAATGATTCTCTCCCTTAACACTGCATTTAAGGCATTCTTTTGCTCTACCGGGGCGTTGATTTCACTTAGATCTTTCCAAATCCACTTACTCAACCCATTTATTATGACTCTATTACCATAGTTGCTTACCTTGGACCCCCACTTTCTAATTGTTTCTTCCCTTATCTCATCCATTTGTGGTTTGTTGCAAAATTTTGCATGTCCGTTCCATGAGTCATGCCAGAACAAAGCCCTCTGCCCATTATGAACTTCCCAAGTGATGTGTTTAGATACAAGATTTTTGCTCTCATAGATAAAATTCCATATGGCTGATCCTCTTGGTGGATTCCTGATTTTTATTATGTTGACAGGATCGTCTGAAGCCAGGTATTTCTTTCTTAATATTCTGACCCATCTCTGATTACCTTTGCACATCATCCAAACCAATTTTTCCCCCCTTGCTAGATTCATAATTTTCATTTGTCTTATGCCATCCCCACCTACTTTTTGTGGCCTGCAAATCTTATCCCAAGCTAAAAGAGGAACCTTATTATTTTCATTCGGCCCATTCCAAAAGAACTTCTGCATAATTTGATTGAGTTGATCATCAATGCTCGCCGGAATCTTTAAACATGCCATTGAGTAAACTAGGATTGCTGCCAATACTTCCTTAATCATTAACAATCTTCCTGCTGATGTAAGCCACCTCCCTTTCCATAATTCCATCTTCTTCTTGCAGCTGTCAACAAGTTTATCCCAAAAACCTTTCTTATTAACTCCACCAAACAGTGGCATCCCCAAAAACCTCCCTGGAAGGCCTGCCACTCTTACCCCTAATATTCTAGCAAGGTCCCTTTGTAGACTTGGTTGTACATTGAGAAAGTACACTTCTGACTTTCTCCAATTTATAGACTGCCCCGAAGCTTTACTATAATCATCCAACAAGCTCCTGATTACCCGTGCCTCTATTCTTGACGCTTGTCCAAACAAAATAGTGTCGTCTACAAATTGTTGATGAGTGCTTGGCTCAACCCCAGGAGTGACTTCGATTCCTTTCCATGAACCTTCTACCCTTGCCTGATTAATACTCCTTCCCAATGCCTCTGCCAAGATGATGAACAAGAAGGGGGATAAAGGATCCCCCTGTCTTATACCTCGAGAAGAATTAAAGAACCCCTGGGCTACACCATTTACTAGAACAGAAAATTTTGGAGATCCTATGCAACTTCTGATCCAATCCACCCATTTCCTGTCAAAACCAAACCTGATCAGCATCTCAGCCAGAAATTGTCTATCCACACGATCATATGCCTTTAAAATATCCAGTTTTAATATCATGCTTGGGGTTCTAATTTTTCTAGCCGTGTGTATGGTCTCATGTGCAACTATAATACCTTCTACAATAGACCTTCCTTGAATGAAACCACTCTGCTCCTCAGAAATTAACTTGTCAATTACCAATTTCAGCCTATTTGCTATTGTTTTCGCAATAATTTTGTAAAGGGTGTTACATAGAGAAATAGGTCTGTAATCCCCCAAATTTTTGGCTTCCTTTTTCTTGGGAACTAGTGCAATAAAGGTATGATTAATTGCCCCCAAAAATGTAGTCTTTCTTCTTGACTCTTCCACAGCCTTGGTCAAGTCATCCTTGATTATCTCCCAGAATTTTTGATAAAAAAGGGTTGGAAAGCCATCAGGTCCTGGAGCCTTTTCTGCCCCCAGCTGAAACATAGCTTTCTTTACCTCTTCTATACTAATTGGTTTAAGCAATTCCTTGTTATCATTTTCTGATATTAAGTTTGGGATTCTTCCCAGAACAACATTCCACTCTACCCCCTGCTGCTGAATGTCTTGTGTAAATAGATTTTCAAAAAATTTGACTGCTTCTTGACTTATCTCTTCCCCATTTCGAATAACTGAACCATCTTCTCGCACTAATTCTCTAATTCTATTTCTACTTCTGTTTACTAAGGTCGTATTATGGAAGTATTTTGTGTTTTTATCTCCTTCATGAAGCCACAATTCCCTTGATTTCTGCCTCCACTGACATTCCAATCTAGCCAAAATTTTTGTTTTCTCAGCCTTCAGTTCTTTTTCTTTCTATGAATTCTTCTACTCCCATACCTTTCTCAATAATTCTCTCATTTAGATTTCTAAGCTCCGCCTCTATCCTATCACTTTCTTCAAAGATATCTTTGAAATGCTCCTTATTCCATACTCAAAGTTTGGTTTTGATATTGGACAGTTTTTTATGGAAAGTGAACAAATAAGATTGCTTTCCAGCCCGAATTTCTTCCCACCACTGAGAAATCGACTCATATAATCCTAGATCCCGAATCCACATTTTTTCAAAATGAAAGGGTGAGCCTCCTTTGAAATCATCTTTTGTAATTGTTAGTTGGATCAGAAAATGATCAGACCCACTAAAGGTTAATATGGAGGCTTCTATCAAGTTTGCAGCCTGATTCTAATCCCCAAATAACATAAATCTATCTAACTTCTCAATAGTTCCAAGGTGGCCTTGTCTTCTATTGGTCCAAGTGAAAATACCATTTTTTTCCTGTACTTCCCTTAACTCATTACTATCCACAAAATCCTGAAAATCCTTTTGTACCCTAGTTATAATACTTAAACCTCCTTTTTTTTCTACATTATTCAGTGTGGCATTGAAATCCCCACCTAACAAGACCCGCTCATCCTTCATTTGTCTTAAGGTGTCTGTTAACAACCCCCAAATGTCCCTTTTTGCTGCTGTGGCAACTGGCCCATAAAAAATTATCATCTTCACCTCAAAATTGCAATGAAACTGCCTCATCGAAACTAACATCCAACTCTAGTTACCCATAATAAGTGAGTAGCTTACCTTATCGGGGTTCCAAATTACTCCTATACCTCCCGAAGCTCCTTTCGCTTCCACAAAAACACCTTCCCAGCCTCTCCAAAACCTCATCCTATTCTCCTGATCCTCCCTATTCCATTTTGTTTCCTACACAAAGACTATATCTGGTTTATTCAAATCTATTTGATGTCTAAAAAGGCGCCATTTGCTAGGGGCATTTAAGCCCCTAGCATTCTAGCTAACGATCCTCATGTCTCCTCGGGAAGGGGTAGCTCCTTCCCATTTCTTAAAATTGTTTGACTTAGTTTTGTTTGTCCTTTTGCTAGCCCAGCCATGGCTAGTTTTTCCTTGTTGGATTTACATCCTTTTTATTTGGAGGACCTCATTCTAGGGGTTTTATAGGCCGCCTGTATTTGCTCCAAACCTCTTTCCTCCATTATGTCTTCCTGGGATTCCTCGTAGTTTTCATCTGTGTCTGAATCGGAGTCTTGACTCACCATCTCTTGATTTTCCTTATTTTCTTCTTCATACACCCCATCTAAAATCTGGTCCCCCCCAAACTCCTCTACTTCTGAAACCATTTTTCTCTCCACAACCCCACCTGCTATCAAATTCAATCCCCGCGTACCTGCTAAAAGTGAATAGTCCTCTATGTTTTTCCCTTCATTCCATACCATCATTACCTCTTCTACCAAGCCTCCTTGCACAATTTGAGTTCCTTCCATAATCTCCTCATCTGGGTTATTTTTGCCGCAGCCATCTTCCTGTCCCACTACCTCGCTTCCTATACTTGGAGGCCATATAGCATCCACCAGCTCTTTTTCCATATCTGTGAGTGGAAGTCCCATTGGTATGCCATCATCTTTTGCTTTACACATATCCCTCACACCCTCATACATATTGATTCCATTAGCTGCTACCCACGCTGAACAATTTTCCCCATCATGCTCCACCGATTTGCACTTCGGGTAGAGACCAAGCTTATCCTCCTTCATGATTTCCTGCCTCCAAATTCCACCCTCTGTCTCAAGGCCTATTTCTGTTGGGAACTCCATCCCCTGCTGGCTATACATATTCTAAAATAGGTTCCTCTCATACTGTCCTCCTGTACTTTATCCAAAAACTTAAACTTCCCTAAGTGTCTTCCAATTACCTTCAATGTATTTTCTACCCAGAATTCTGATGGTAGGTTGTACAGTTGAATCCAAGTGGAGCTTTCCACAATTTCATGCTTTCCCATGTCAAAATTTGGGTTCCAGTCAAAGAAATGCATTTGTGTTCCTTCCATAAAGTATGGTCCTGAATTTATTACTTTGTTTTTTTCCATTTGAGTGGGAAAGGTAACCAAATAAAAATTGTTTTGCATTGCCCTAACCACTATCTTACTACCCCATTTCACCATACACTAGTTTTTGATTTCTTTCTGCTTCTTTGGATACCCCCCACCCCATTTCATAAACAAACCTATGTCTTTCAGTAGATTCCTAGTTTCCTTAACTGTATCTATTTCCAAAAATACTATGGGTTTAGGATCAATCGAGGACACACCTTTATCACTGCTCAGATGCAAATCCTTTTCCTGCCCACCCATGCCCAAATCCTTTCACCGCCATTGCCTTGCCTCATCCCTGCTCAAGATTATCTCTTCTCTACTCCAACCAGGCATCTTTCCTCAAAATTTATTTCTATTTATGGGCTGTCCATCTCCCTACCTTCTCCCTCCACTCTTTCTGAGATACCCATATCGGTAAGGCCATATCCAGGGGGGCTCCTATCTGCCGCTTTTAAATGCTGGAGTCTTGTCATATAACTTCTTCCCAAATCTAGGAGTTTCCTGCATCCAATGGTTATTCCTGTACCTACCCTCCCTATTTTGTCCAACATTTAAAGAATAACATTTATTGACCCATTTCCCTTTCTCCCTCACCCACTATGGCCTGCAATATCCAATCTGGTTCCATGAACCATTGTTTTCATACGCATTTCCTCCATTGTTAACCTTGTCCCTGAACACATCCATTGGTTCCTCCCACTCCATTTCATCTCCCCACCCCTTCCTATTTCGAGTTCTTCGTTCCTCCTGTCTGTCCCACTGGTCATCGCCCTTGTTACCCTACAACATTTTCCCCGTGAATCTCTCCCCTAAACCTCTCGCTGTAGCCTAGTTTCACCATTTTTACAACAATTTTGAATTGAATCTAAAATAATATTGTGTAATATATTAATTCATATTACTTGGATATATTATAATTTATTTTTTTTTATTATATATATATATATAAGATCTTAAATAAATTTATTTTATATTATTAAATATACTATATTTAGCTATAATATACTATAATATATTTATGTTTACATTATATTTGTTGTATATATTAAAATATTCATACATATCTACTATAGTATATGTAATACAATATACTATAATATATAAATTATATAATGTAATATACTACATCATATTTATATCATATGTTATAAATAAATTAGTACAATGTGGTCCCCATTGCTTTCTTGTGCTTTCACATCAACAATTTTGTGGAGAGCATAACTGTGTACAAAACCATAGAAGGTGTACAATATTAAATGCCAATACCAATATTTATTTATAATATTAATAACTAGCAATTGCATCTTGGTGTGCAATGGGTACACCGAAGAATTGTGGAAGGCCAATTAGGAAAATTTTGGTCTTTTTTTTACAATGTAAGGAAAGGTAAGGAGATAGAGATAGAGAGATAAATAGAGAGGAAGATAGAGATGGAGATGGAAATGGAGAGAAAGAGTGGAAGAGAGATAAATAGAGATAGAAAGAAGGAGAGGATGAGAGGGGGAGAGATGAAGGGATAGAAAGATAGAGATAGGAAGTTATATGGAGAAGTAGAGAGAGGGAGATATATAGAGAGAGGTAGGAAGAGGTATATATATATATGGAAAGAGAAAGAGGGAGATCTGTTTATAGCTTTGTCTCCCTCTCTATCTTTATATTTTTATTATCTTTTTCTCATTTCTTCTCTTTGTCTATTTTCCTCTCCCTATATTTCTCCCTCTCTCTCTATGTGAATATATCTATATATGTCTCTCCTCCTCTCTCTCTCTCTCTCTATCTCTCTTTCCATCTCTATCTCTTTGTCTCTCTATACTTATTCCTTTATATGTATACTTCTATTTTTGTATCTATTTTTCTCTTTTTATGTCTTGTATCTTCTTGTTTTCCTCTCTATTTCTTTCTTGTTATTTCTTTTCTTTCTCTCTCTATCTATTTTACTCTTAAGTGTGTAATGGGTACACTAAAGAGGTTTTAAAGGTGAATTATCATATTCTTAATCAAATGACATGTGAACCTGAGTATAACTCCCTAGGGACGTGTTATCCTTGGATTGTTGGCTAAAATGACTAATCAAGTTACTTTCTCTCTCTCACTCTATAAATTTAAATTTAAATTTTAGTTTTGAAATTAATTTTACTATATAAATTATAAAAATAATCAAAAATAGAATTATTCTTTAATAATTGAAGTTTTAACAAGTGCCACGTAGTGGCCAGTACTTGCCTTTATAGTATTGTAATTATTGTTTTCTAGATTTGGAAAAATAAATGTAAGTTTTACTAATGTGAATAAAAATAAATTATGTAAGTTTTGTTAATTATAGTGTTTTAGTATTGTTAATTAGTTCTTTGCATAACCTAACTCTAATCCTAATTCACACGCTAACTCTAACTCTAATCCTAACTCTAACCCTAACCCTAACACTAACCCTAACAATAAATTCTAGACTATTATCCTAATCCTAGACCTATCTCTAACCCTAACTATGGTTGTAACGCTATCCATAATTATGGTTGTAAGCCTAACCCTAACAATAAAGAATTGTAAAGTGACATAACAAAAAAATCTATGAATTAATATTGGGAATAAGATTTGAAATAAAGATATTAAATGAATAAAATTGTGAATCATTATAACTATTAATCATAGTTTAGTGATTTTTATTAGTAATGTTTTATTTTTAATTTATTTTAATTTTTAAATAGTTCTAACCATAATTTTTACCTTATTCTTAATTATAATCCCAATCCTAGTTATAATTCTTTTGGGATTATAAGAATTAATAATAATAGGATTAGAATTATAATAATTTTAGTTATTTTAATTTAATTTTTATTTGTATTTATGTATGTTTTGAAGTTAATAAATTTTGGAAAATAAAAATGTGGCAATATCAAATAGTTTAAGATTTAATTTAAATTTTTATTTTAATTATATGAAATCAAATCACTTGGAAAATTATATGTCATTTTATGGATGTGCTTTAATTTAAATTTTATTTTATTATTTTAATAGTGAATCCAAATGTCTATAAAATAGCTAATTGATTTTTGCAAGATTTTTTTTAATAAAAAAATAACAATTACATACATTTAAAAAGAAGTAACATTTATTTATTTTAGAAAGATTTAATGAAATAACTTTATAAAGCAACAAAAATGAAAAATGATGTTAAAAAAATAGTTTTTCTTGCTTTCTCTACAAATTTACCCATAACAACCCAAACTTCTTAACCAATTCAAAAAAATTGATTTTTACAAATTTTAAAATTAAATATTTAACAAATTCACTTTTTAAAAAAATGAATTATATTTAAAGAACATAAAATTATAATTTTTAATTGATTCAAAACCAACTTATTAATAACTAATAAACAAAAGGAATTGAAAAACTGAATACTACTATTACTGGAAGCAAGTACAAATAAATAACTTAATATTTTATTAGCCGTGAAAGCTTACTCTCGCTATGTTTCATATTAAATTTGAAATGCATTGTAAGACCATTTACTTCAACAAGTAGGTTTTAGTGGTCACACAGATTCTTTATTTTAAGGAAAGTATGCTCTGCAACAATCTAAAAATGTTCTTTCAATGCAATTTACTCTTCATTTGATACTAATTTAATGGTAAAATAAGGATTATAATGAATTTTAATTTACTCTTCATTTGATACTAATTTAATGGTAGAATAAGGATTGCAATGAATTGTACGTAAACTATTTTTTTGAATAGAAGCAGTCTTATGGATTAAAAGAAAATAGTTATGTGCAACTATCTTGCTGCTATTTCTAATCTTAAGCATTATGTGTGTCAGCATTCAAAGTATGATAAATAATTGCACTAGGATTCCAGAATTATTGGCAACAGTTGATCAAAGCTTACAAGAGTCTTTTTTGAAGGTGTTGCTCTTAAAGTTTATGAATAATGTTTGCAAATACTTTTTTTCAGGTCGTGATTCGATCCATTGACTGCAATGACTATGCTAAGCACATGCAAGTCATGGGTAGAGAAATAAACATCTACAGATCTAGAATGGGGGAATGCAAGTTGTTGTAGCAAGAATTTACCATTTACAAGAATAATAAAGTAAATTTATTGCAATGCAAGTAAAGGAAAAAATAATACCAAGCATGGAAATAAGAGATGGGCACATGTAGATCAAAGAACAAGAAAATAAGCATATTAAGATCACAACACAAAGATAATCTCTTTCATATGGCACACGTTTATAATTTGATTGCATGATTTTAAAATCTAAATTTAAACCCTCTAAAGACTTTAATTCACAATAAGATTAGATACATATAATGAAAATGCAAGAATTCTCTAAACATGGGTTTCAAATTAGAATTTCTTTGTAGGTAATTGTGAATATAAGTGTTTTCTATTGCATAGATACATCATAAGTAAAGTATGCACGAATTATTTATATCTCTAGCATTTCAAATAAATAATTTGTTTATATCTCTAGCATTTCACACAAATTGTTTATCCCGATACCAGATTTTCACGCAATAGAAGATTGAAACATTTCACACAATGCCTCAAAGAAACAAAGTCTCAAAAGGGTGATGAAAGTAGGATATGCCCAAATGGGTTCAAGTACATCCCATGCAACAAACCTGGTAAACATGCAAACAAAATATGCAATGTTCTACCATAAATATTTAGAAATGGTATTAACGCTCCGTCAAGTTGCTTAATCAAAGTGAATTGCATACCTGATTCGAAATGCCTCTGCAGAAATTGAAATGTTTGGCATTGTTAATGGTGTAGTCTCCAATATTGTTTTAAAAACATAGGCGATTCTTCCAGTACAAACTAGTTCATTTTCATGCGATACCTACCAGTTCAAATACCATGATGAACATTTCATTCTCCATGCCATACTTCCATGCATTCATTCATTTGTCATGTGCACGTCAATTTTTCAATTTTTGGAAAGTTTGTGTTTACACCAGGTCCGTGTTATCAATATAGGAACACCTCTTGACATAATTATGAACCCCTTATGCATTGGATTAAACCATATGAAGATTTAAAATTGTAATCCTCCACAAAGGGATATAATGTGGGATAAAATTTGGCATGCAAATAATTTTAAAACTCCTAAAAGATAAAAGGATAGATATAAATGATCAAATCCAAATAGTGTGGTTTGTACAAGCTTAATGTCCTTTGACTCTATTTTTTTCTCATTTTCTTAAGTTCATAGTATTAATTGAGTAAAAAAAATGCGTTGATCTTGTAAAAAATAAATCTTTCTCATTGTATTTTGATATTATGTTTCTTTTTTTAGGTTTAATGTTGGTCATGTGTTCTTATATTTTGGCAACACATGTCTTGTTGAAAAAATATAGTATTCCTCCTTGTGTAGACATAAGTAATTGTTATCTTTTAAGAGTATCCCTAAATCTATAACACTTTCAAGGACATTTGGCTATCAAGCTCCGATGCATGTTTGCATAGCATTTTAGCTAATTATGTAATTTAGTTTGGTGTTGTATTTTGAACAAAGAAAACCAATCATGAATGTAAGAGAGGGGGACCAAACACGTCAAGGCTCTAGGTCATGGAGAGCTGAGAGTGGAGGGCTGCCCTAACTTACCTCACTCTAAAGGGGTGTTTCAAATAGAGGTTGAGAATGATGAGGACTATAAAGTACTTCAATCACCCTTTAGACCCGAAATTCAAGTTTAGGCTAGGCGAACTGGTTTTTGGAGTCAATATTGTACCTCATACAACTCTCTGTCTGAGGATGAAAACATAGCTCTAGGATGACAGTGCGACACACTGGTGTCTCTCTGGTGCACTAGCGTCTGTACGACCAGAGGACAAAAAGTACAATATAAACTACCAAAAAAAAACTAACCTAACTAACTATTCTGGAATGAGCAAAATAGAATAATAAAGTATGAAAAGTATAAACGAAGATGATAAAGTAGATAGATGAAGGCTAGATTAATAAAGATGATCTTACCAAGACACCAGTTTGCCAGCTAGCTCCAAATGTACATCCACCTACACACAAGAAAGAGGGAAAAATTGTTGGGGTTGTATAGGGGTCTACCTTAGTCAGACCCCCATTTTGGTGTTTCCGCCTCCATGGACAACCAAATAGCAACAAGAGAGAAATATGTGATAAAGAAGTAAAGAAAGTAGAAGATGCAATAAATACTACAAAATAGTAAAGTGCTACTCAACCAAATCACAAAGGAGAGGAGCGAAATATTACCACCTCCACCCAAAAGCTCACTAGCCAATGGAGGAGAAAGCGAACTTGGCAAGGTCGCCACAACCTCGACTGTGATGAAGGGAGGTCTCACAAGACTCCAATCCCACACTGTTATGGCTTGCTTCACACTTGCTTTGTGGATTTGATGAAGTATTGTTGCTGCAATGCAGTGTTGAAGTGCTGCTAAAGAGTGAAGAGAATGCTGAAAATGCTTGAGAATGTCAAAGAAGGATGCAAGAGCTTGTGAAGAGATTGCAAGAGAATTGCTAGAGTATGAAATGAGATGAATATGGATGAATTTGAAGGAGGAGTGGGAAGAATCTACCATTTTCAGGATTGGTTGGTCGAAGAGGGACGTTACAAATCGACCTCAATCGAATGTGTAACACCTCTGCCAACTTCAAATGCAGGAATCCGTCAGGGACGTAAGCGCGCCATGCGTGCGTCTTTGAAAAACATTCTCTCATCGACACAAGAGACAAATGCCAAGTGGAAGGAAGGTAGTTGGGTGATGTGGAATTTTTCCTTCAAATTTTATTTTCTAAGGTGAAGGTATGTGAAAGAGGAATTTGTATAAGGGGTGCAAATTCACTCCTATACATTTTGTCCCCACTTTAGCGAGCACGAGTATTGATGAGTGATTTGGTAAAGTAGATCGAAGAGTTAGTAGGGTTAGAGATGTATACCTAAACCATCGAGGAAACAAATCACGATCTGGTGAGCTCGAAAGCATAGGCTAGAACAAAAGACTCCATAGCCCGTAGAACTATGAAGATGCACAAGGTACACCAAAGGTCCTCAGACCAATGATGGATAAATCCCATAGGATGAAAGTGTCTCACAGGCTCAAAGACCTACAAGGAGACAACCCCCAAGATCTGTCACATGAAGGAAGCCCTATGAAGTATGCACCTTACAGGCCCGCAGACTTGCAACAAGGTATCCCCTAAGATCTCTCACATGAAGGAAACCTAGATGAAAGTGCCTTACAAGCCCACAGACCTAGAAGGAGGTGTCCCCCAAGACCTGTTTCATGGAGGAAATCCAAAGGAGGAGACTTTGCAGAGTCTAATTGGAAAGCGGCTTCATAGGCGCACTTGCAAAGCGACATGTTTACCTACAGATGAAGCATGTCCAAAATAAAGTGGCCACATAGGCAATGAAGTGGACAGTCACGCAGACCATTAGCAAACTAGAAGGCTTTCAAAGGGGTCCCTCAAGAACTTAGCATAAGAAAAGGGTCCACCCAAGGGACACACTATTCAAAAGTACAAAGAGACATTTTTTCTCAAATCGATTCATCATCAAGGAATCCTTCTAAAAGATGTTCACTTCATCAAGGAATTCAAAAGGAATAAAATTCCCACTTGCGAGGGGATGGTAAAGGTTGTTCCCACCTCGAAGGAATGTTCTCAAGCTCTTTCTTTACGAACCCATGATGAAGGAAACACATTCTGTTAGGGGTCCTAGTTGTGAATGCGCTTTTGAAAAAGAAATGTTCACAAGAATTTTCAAAAAAAGATTTGTTGGAAGTGAATACATTTTCTAAAAATCATAGCATCATAAAAATGGTGTTGTCACACATGAGAGGGACAACTTAAGCAAAGAAGAGAAAAAGATAAGAAAAGAGAAAAGAAGAAATAATCATAAACGAAGGGCACAGGGGTGATCTGATATTTCAGGATCAGAATTGCTCATAAATATATATAAGTATAATAATAGTATATAAATGAACTGTCATCAACCCCCTACTATATTAGACCATGTGAAGAATTCACGAGAAGACAAAGTAAAAATAAAAAATTGGGTCAACATGGAAGGGAACCCTAAGTTCCCCCAATGCTTTGCATCATCTCCAATTTGTCAAAAATCAAAGCACATAACAGAGGAAGGATGATGATACAAATAGAAGAAGGTTTGACACAAAAACCACTCCTGTATCCAAGCACCAACAAGGGTGACAAGGGTCATCCAGGAACACATAGCACGAGTACGGGGGAACACATCACAACACACACACTTCTAATCTAAAGATAAAGAAGAGGCCTCCCCCTAACACTCATCGACCAAGAGGTCATCTGCTTCCCACTCTAGATCATCGTAAGGGGAAGAGGGACGAGCTTACAATGGTGGAATATTAAAGGGAGGAGCTTTCAAACCTCCCACAACAAGGGCTAAGGAAGAAGGCCCCGCAAGGTCTCCACTCAACTCTTGTGGAGCTATGGTCAACAATTTTGCAAAGATTGCTGACAAGGTCAGAACTTCATCTAGAGAGTTAAACATGCACTTCACTAAAGTGTCATGTCGTACCTCAACGGATGGAGAGGGTTGTGTCTGAGACCCACCACTAGACTCATCGAGTGACTCGGGAGTGATGAAAAACCTAGGGGAAGTCGAGGCTAGTTCCATCACTAAGACAAAACAGGCCAATGCAGGACCACCCATTGGAGAGGGTGGGCTCCTCTTACACCCTCCATTGGTGGAAGGGCGGACTGTAATGTCCCCATTTTGGCCATACGCTCTTCGTTTGGTTTTAGCCTATTTCCAAAAATCCATAGGCTACTCAGATGTGCGAATTTAGGGTTTCCACTTTCATTAAGTCTTGCTTCCAGCTCAGTTCTGCTTTCTGTTGGTTTTGAAGTAAACTTACTATTTTTGGCAGTGGCTATTTTTTGTAAGTCTAATTTTGGCAGTGGCATCATCAGCGGTTCAACTCAAGTCATCTTGTTATCCATCAGTCTTAGTTTGGCTTTGGTTTGGTTTTCTTCATGAGTTGAGTTTATACTTAGTCAAATTTCATGTTTCTCAGTTGTACCCCACGCCTAGGAGTAATAACTTCATGTTGTTTTAAAAGAGGGGCCATTAAGGGGGTCAATTGTGCATTTAATGATTTATTAAATGCTTTATTGTTGCAAAGTGAAGTTGGACACCTAAAGGAGGTTGAGTAATATTTTATTATTTCAAAAAGTAAAAGGAAAAAGGTGGCGTCCCTTTTGGAAGTTGAAGTGATTCAACTTCTTGGAATTTGAAGAGTTCTTGTTGCTTCATTTGCCAACTAAAGCTTATATATTGTTGCTGTTTGAAGAGTTGATTATCCAATGTTTATGCTAATGTTATGCTGTCAAAATGACAACTTGTTTAATACTTCAAGGGATGCTTACCTCCTAGTTCCAATCCAATTTCGTGTTTGAAAGACAACACCTAGTTGGTCTTATTGCTGCTTCTCAATCAGACTAGCAGATTGTGCTTCAAAGTTGGTGAATTTTGGTGAGAATTTCAGTTTTAATGTTGCTGGTGTATACACAGCTGAAGGTGTTTTTCATTTACAGCTTTTGATGTGAATTTATTTTGGTTATGGGTATTTGATCCTTGCAATTCTATGCTAATGGCGGCCATATTTGGAGAATTTCATAATTTAATTCCAAGTATTTGATTTTTAGCAAGAGAAATCGCCCCTCTTGAGGGTCGTACCATCTTGAGAGTGCATTGGGATTTGTGCAAAATAATATCTTGAGTTTTGATGCAGTTTTGTGGTTTGAGTTTGGGCGCCTATCCTCCAAAGAGACTTTGCATTTCGTTTCATTCAATTCAGAGGTATATTGAAAGAGTTATGAGCATTTCATTGTTTTACAGGTTGCTGGTTTACAGTTTCAGTTTGCTGGTTTTTATTATCAGACTTCAATAAGTTCAGAATTTGGCTTCAATTTCAGTCTTTGAGAGTTATATAAACTAGCTAAATTCATCCTTCACATATTTGCATTCATTCTTCTATTGTAACACTTGTAATTTGCAGTTTTTCTTAATTGTAAGGTTGAGAATTAGTAGTACTAATCCAACCATTTATTTACTGCATTTACTTGTGATCTTTAATGCAAATATCATAACCCCTGGATGGTTTACCGCCAGTGTGGAGGAATCTGATTTGTATTTATTTTCTATCACCCACTGTTAAGTGGAGAATTCCCACTGTTTAGTGGATGCCCGCCGTAGCGGAAGGAATTAGTTTGGATTATGTTGTTTTCTTCCCCCCACTGTTTAAGTGGTTGAGCGGATTTCTTCATGGCTGGTTATCCGCCTATTTGTTTCAGTTTTCAATTAATAACTCTGTCATATGTTAGCACCTCGCCCTCAGTGGGATCTTGAGTGTACATTCTTGACGTTGATTTTGTTTCATTTCAAGTACTCTTCTTTAATTTCTCCGCCATATGACAACACCTATCCTTCCTTGGGATTGAGTGTGCATTCTTGGCGTTGAGTTCTTTCAAGCTTGGATTTCAGTTTTGATGCTAATGCTAATCCATTGGCGTAGTGTTGGCTTGTGTTATGATAATTCAAGAAAAAAATTGGTTGGCATATTTCACCATCCTCCATCTTATACTTCATCGGGGGATGAGAACTCCCCACATACAAGGCAAGAGGCACAGAGGAAGAGGAGGAGGAGAAAATTGCAACAAACACTACTGAAGTATTTAACATTAACAAGGGAAACTCAACAGAAGAAGTGATGAACACTTGCACCTTTTTTGGGTCAAGTGCACTCACAACAAGAGTCAGAAGTAATACAAAGATTGGTTGAATGGAAGCAGAGAAGAGAGGAGGATGCAGTAGGTCTTGAAGTAGGGGTGGTCATCTCCCCTTCCTTCCTTTGCAAGGTGGCCTGCTTAGCTGTGACAACCTTTCCTTGGCACTTGCATTCATGCACAAGGTGGTTTTTGTAACTCTTCGAGCTAGAGACCGAAGGTTGTGAAGGAGCGAAAGACTCCTAATTAGCCATGGGAGTGTCCACCACAACTGTTTCCAATGGAGGGACATGCTCTTGAATGGGAGCAAGAGGAGCAGGTTGAGAAACAATGGGGGGAGTCAACTCTAGTGCCTCGACAATGGGCCTCTTCTTGTTTATTTATTTTGGAGCAAGAGTGGTAGGAGGCCACGGAGGCCAGGACATAGAGGATTCCCCATGGCGAACTTTCTTTTTGTCATATCGAATAGGCCTACGCTCTATGGGTAGAACAAGAATCTTGAACACAAGATGCTTAGGATTTCACCAAGTGAGCACCATAAGATTCTCTCATAAACATGAAACAAAATCTAATGGTGCCACAACGGGGCGAGAGGAAGCATCAGGGTGAACAACGAAAGAGGAATAAGGATCTCAAGAGCGCTTCTCTTCTTCCCTTCTATGTGCCTTAGTGGCATCACTGTCAGCTTTTAAGCAAGCCCTATGTGAAACAACATAAGGTGATGGAGGGTATCTCACTCTCAGCGTTAAGCTCCATTTCTTGTACTTTTGATAAGTCTGGTACAAGAGGTCCTTCCTAGACAGAAGAGGACCAACGAGTGTAGGCTAAAAGTATTCTAAGGAATAACTACCACGTTCAACCGACAGTCTATAGCCAGTGTTGTGGATCACATGTACAAAACCCTTATACATGAATTTCAAACACTTATGCACAACTGAGGGAACTGCATTCATAGCTACTAACCAGGGGATACCCAACTTCACTCTGAAGAGTTCAAACCATGAGATTATATCAAACAAAAGATTTACGGATTTAAGTCCAACAAGAACTGATAAAACAATACTACCAAGAGGAGGTATGGAAAGTTCGTTGTGCATGCAGATGGTTTTCATAGGTGTATTGTACCCATCTTTATGAAAAAATTTAATTAGCATGATCTCCTCAGTTATGATATTCACTTGAGATGTTGAATCAACAAGAACACCTGCTACTGTGTTGTCGTTGATTCACGCAGGGATGTAGAAAGGAGATGGCTCCCTATTAAAGCCCATCGGCAGATCCTGCGAGGTGAAGGATATACCTGTACCACTGCTCATAGGCTGTGCAAAGGGGATAGGTTGATGCAAAAAAGATGCCATCGCATGTCAATGAACGATACTCTCACAAAGCCCCCCAAAGGTTGTATAATAGGATAGGGACCCAATCAAGGTTTCATCATGCAACACTTACGAAACCTTCCAACTACACCTACTAGGGGTCGTAGGTTGAGTCATGAGGTGAAAATCCCCACAAAAATCATACCTACAATGCTCCTAGAACACGAGGAAAGGAGCTTTTAGTACTGCAAGACGAAACCAAAATGGTTCACGTTGGGTTCACCAAAAATGTAAGAGAGGGGGACCAACCACGTCAAGGCTCCAGGTCACAGAGAGATGAGAGTGGAGTGATGCAGATTAGAGAGGAAATCATTCATCAATCACAATTTAAGCCCTTAGAAACAACTTTGCAACCCTTTAAAATCTATCACACCAACTCTTCATAGTTTCACCTAGTTTTCACTTGTAGGTGTGCAGACCTAGTTATGTGAACTTATCTTACAAGAATCTCTTCTAACACACAAACCACTCACCTTTTTAGACACCTTTTAACCCCTTACAAAACATAACTCAAGAACTCAATCTATCAATTTGGACCAACTCCTCTAAAATCATGCAACTACACTGTCCCAATAGGCCAATTAGGCCACATTTACAAAGCAACAACCAGTAAAACTTTCTCTCAACCCAAAAATTTAATGGAAATTCATTAACCCACCTCTAAAACCTCAAAATCAACAATATTTACTCAGAGAAATGGTCTCCAAGACACCTAACCAGTAAACCCTCACTTTTAGCAAGTTTAGGGAGGGTTTTTTGAAAATCTTACTTCCACAACTTATCTCACCTTGAAAAAGCATCAAACATGCTTAAAATTACTTGCACATGTTTAAACAACCTTCATATTTTTCTGCCCCAAGGGTTCTCCACTTTTATCATCCTTAAACCTCTAAATTTCACCAAAAACTCTTCAAATTGCCAACTAGGGCATCACAGGTCAAATTTCTCAACTTGCCTACCCTACTCAAGCCACCCATACTAAATCAAAATATACTCCTAAAATTTCCATTCCGCCAATTTATAGCTTGATTCATCTAGTGGAATGGCTTAATTCTTCATTTTAATACTCTCAAAACCACAAACCCTAATTTATAAAGCACCTATAGAAAATAGGCTATAAAAAATTTGTTCCTCAATGAAATCAGATCATTCCAAAGCCAAGTTACTCCTAACACATGTCTCTACCCAATAAAAAACAAATTTTAACCCAAAGTTTTCAGTATGGGTCCATACAGACCCTACAATAGTAGACTGTGATGATGAAAATATAGAAATGCAGAGGAAACAAGAAATTTTATTGATTGTTCTTCACCTACAGAATCTCTAACCCTCCATTCATCCTTTATAAGGCCTTTTAAACTTTTTTTTACCAAACTCAATGAATTCCAACTGAATTTTAAACTTCCTTGACCATTTGCATTCCAAAAGTTGCATTTTTTTCACCTTTTCAACATGACATTTACAAAATTGCAAAATATGACCAAATAGACTCTAAACCGACCTCATTGATAAAAATTACATTATAAGTGGTCTACCAGGACATTATTGCATCACAAAAAAAACTCTAACACCTAAACACCAACTTTAGACTCTACTTAACCAAACTTGCACAATAGCCTTGGTGCCCTTGCACCATACAACTGGCTTGGAAAAGATTCCAAGTCCCTTGGAATTTAAATGGCAACTTTTCCACACTTGAACGTTGCACCTCCTTGATCTTCAAAGTTCTATCACTTGGTGGGTGGGTGCATGAAGTTGGTCGCACTTTTGTGGCCAAATGGAAAAAAGTTTTTGAAAATAGATAATGTGAGCGCGTTATAACACGCTTGTGTTATGTGGTTTTAAAAGCAAAAAAAAGAAGTGAAAACTATATCGTTTTCTATTTATTGTTTCTTAGCTTTTCCCGTGGCCAAAAACCCTCACTTTTGCGCTCGCGTTCTAGGAGGAAAAATTTCTACAAATTTCATCAACAACAATTGGATTTTCTTTGCAAATATGGCACCATGACAACAAAGAGGTGCGGGAGGTAAGTATTGTTTGCTATTTGTTTTGAATTTCTTAGTTTGAAATTGATTTTGTTTGTTTTAGGTT
Organism: Sequoia sempervirens; assembly: GCA_007258455.2. Lineage (NCBI taxonomy): Eukaryota > Viridiplantae > Streptophyta > Pinopsida > Cupressales > Cupressaceae > Sequoia > Sequoia sempervirens. The sequence goes on from VDFB02214191.1 coordinate 20,496, forward strand.
AGATTTGATTTTTTTTTTAAATTTGTAGGAAATCTTGCAAATCCTCAACAGTAAAATCCTCAACAAAATCAACCTCCCCCACCAATCACTCAATACCCTCCTGGCACTCAAGAAAATTTGAGGAGTGAAATTGAGAACAATAGAAAACAACTTGAAGATCTTATCAGTAGGTTGAGTGATCCAAATGCTTCAACCACAGAAAGAATGCTTCTAGCAAATTAATTGAAAGAGATGTTAAAAAATGTAGATGCAATTACCCGACAAATATTTGGATGGAAAGATAGGAGGCAGGCAGCCATTGCATATTATGTAGACAAATGATCATATAAACAAGTAAAAGATTTAAAAATTACTAAAGGTGATGTGTGCTCTCTATTCACTGACTCTAAAATAAATCAAAATCTTACCCTCAATGCAAAGAGGTTTCCTATTCATTGGTGCCACCACCAAGAGATTAGGAACCATTTTTATGATAGATGGTAATTGGTCTTTGATTACCCACCATGCAATAATTATGAAGTCCCCCAATATTTTCTTAGGAAACTATACAGTGAGTTTGTATTGAACCAAATCCCAAATTATTTTGATATGAGGGAGTTCCAGGGGAGAGGTGGGGGGTCAGCTAAGGATAGGCCCGGTGCACAGCTGGATCTTGCGTGGCAAGGGAGATGACCTCTCGGTAGGCTGCCTCGTGAGCACATTGTGATGCCTACCATTGCGAAGGAGAGTGTCGACGTAGAGAAATTGCAGGCAATCACAATTTTGACCCAGAGTGTCATCCATCACACTAGCCCTAATGTACAATTCCATCCAGGGGAGTCTTCAGGTGGTGGCCTTTGAACCCATGTGTGTCAATCTTGCGGGGTGACTTGTTTGTATGACCCTACCGGCACTCAGGAGGGTGCTACATAGGATCCATATGCTACTACGCAGCCTAATCCGTATGCATCTACGGGGATGGAGAGGACGACTGACATTTTTCATGATGCATATGGCATTAACACTCAGGTAAAATTCAACATGTTCATTGAATTTAATTTATTAAATTTCAATTGTGAAATGCAAGATTAACTAATTTAGTTTTATTATTTTAATAAAATTGCAGGGTCACAGTGTTGAGACTGGATACACCAGTGCTCCCCCTACTTATTTTTGCAGTACACCTATCGTGGGGTATGTAACTAGTAAACAATTATAAATTTATTACATGTTAATAGCATTGTTTTACGAATGGTATTTTAATATGTGATTTTGGATGTTGAAAAAGGTAATGTTGGAGGTTTCAAGTAATCACCTCCTAGTGCCAGTAGATTTGATCAAATGTTCACGGAGGTAATATAGAATAAAGAGAACTTAACTAATGAATTCTAAGTTTAATAGATTTGTGTAGTTTATATTCTTGTTGGTTACGTTGCATTACACATCATTCAAACTCAAAGCATTACTTCAAATTTGATAACTAATAATAAAAAATATATAGTTTAATACTTGTACTCAAAATTTTGTTCATTAGATCTCATACATTATAAGTCATCACATGGATCGCTATTGTAACTTTTTTGTGATTGAATAATTTGTTGTTTTATTTTTAAATGTTGGTGACATAAACACCGCCAAATGTTACGAGGGCAATGGATATTGGTGTTTCCTCCGCTATACAATCCTCAATGGCTCTAATAGGGGAGGTATGAGGCAAATTACTAAATTTCAATTTACATTTGTTGTTATAGATGAACTAGTTCTAGTGAAAATCAAACCATTATTGATTCATAGTTTAATTCCTATTTGGATGGTTTATACAGGGCTTGAGCATGCCTAAACATCAGTGCAAATATTTCCATCGAGGAGAGTGATTGTGAGATGGCCGTAAGTGATTATTTTGTTAAATATATCAATTTTATAATGTAATTTCTATATATTAATGTCTTTACTTCTTATTGTAACAGTTAAAATTCACCAGGAGCTAACCTAGGAGGAGCGTAGGAGCACTCCTCGAGCACAATAGAAATGGGTGAAAGACTTATCGCCATTAGATCACCAAGCAAAGGGAAAAGAAAATTGTATTTGAACGAGGCATGGAAAGTAATTTTGATTCCAAAGCCCTTTGTTGTATGCCTAGACATGGCAATTTTGTACATATTTTATATTGGATATATTTGACATTGTATGCTTATATGGCATTCTCGTAAGCCTATATGGCTATTTTGTAACTATATTTTATACTTATATAGACATATATTGATGTATGCTTACATGGCTATTTTCTTTTAATACAAATCTTTTTTATCGATGGTGTCCATATTTGCATTATAAATTCATGGTTGAATAATGAAATGTAGATTCTACGTGTATTCAAGTGTATACTTTTACAACTACGCACATATAATTTTGAATTAGCATTATGTGAACATAGGAAAAGCGTGAAGAATTGCATTATTGTGGAAGTCAAGCGATAAGATAATTTTGCAATTCTCGGTTCTTGCATGCTTACTTTTCGATCTTATGGACTTATTCCTTCCTAGCACATATTGTGAATATTTCTCATTTGGTGCAGAAGACAGATTCCTCATTTTTGAACCACTCATAGCAAAGAGATTCACAATAAGAATTTAGCATTGGAACACTACTCCATACTTCTCTTTTCTAGACCATAAAGGATTGAAAATTATTAATTTGATGCAATGATAGTCCTGAGATGAGAATTTATATAGCCATGCCTATTTTGAAACTTCGCATCTAATACTACATCAACAAGAAATTGAGAAGTGTTGCATAAGAGTGTTAGGTTTGATAGGCCTTCTCTTCCCTAAGGGAGGAGAGCCTGCATCTTGAATTTTGAAAAAAAATTTAAGTAGCAAACATTTTACCTAAAAGCTTCAAACCTAGATGACATATTTGGCTAAGTCTATCTTGAAAATTATCAATGCGTTCAAACTCTAAAGGAGATTCTCCCTGAAAAGTAAACTTTATCCTTTTTCCAAAGGAAAGAAATTGCAACAAGTTGCATGATTTATCTTATTTCTTTCTCATAGTTCCTGGTCAATCATTCATGGCTCAGGATATTTCTATTCCAAGGCAAGGACACCCAAAAAATCATTGATATTCTTCTACGATATGCAAGAAAAAGGTTTTGGCTCTTTCACAATGTAAATAATTATGTAACACTATTTTCTTGTTTGCCTTCCACACAGAAAATTTTTCACACTTTTTAGATTGATCAATGATCAATAATGGCTGATTGTAAACACTTGAAATTTTTTATGTTTGAACTTTAATTTATAATTTTGTCTCATGACATTTGAGTATCACTAATATTTTAATATTTGACTATGAAAGTGGTGGTGTATTTTTGCTATGTTATTTGACTATTAATATGGTGGAGTATTATGAACTTAATTACTGCTGCAAATATGTATATATTTCTAATTTTTTTTATGTTTTTGTATTACCGAACCCAA